>QANY01006834.1:860-298083 GCA_003255025.1 Datisca glomerata | reverse complement strand
CCCCCCCCCCGCAAGGTGAATTTTTATGACATCAATGCATCTCCTCTCACAGATCCTACTTCATACAGAACCTTGGTTGGAGGGCTGCAATACCCCCTTTTCTCTTGTCCAGACATTACATTTGCAATAAACAAAGTTTGCCAGTTTATGCATGGGCCAACGTCTATCGATCTTGCTGTTGTAAAACGTGTATTACGATATTTAAAAGGGAGCTCAGATCTTGGAATCAAATTTCAGAAAGGTCAGCTATCTCTCAATGCTTATTGTGACTGGCGACTCTCAAGATCGTCGATCAACATCTAGTTTTATTATTTTCCTTAGCAACAATCCTTTATCTTGGTCTTCCAAGAAACAAACCACTATCTCAAGATCCTCCACCGAAGCTGAATACAGAAGCTGAATACAGAAGCTTGGCCTCAACTGCAGCTGAACTTTCATGGATTAGACAATTATTGAAAGACTTACATATTCCCTTAAAGATTCCTCCACAGCTTTGGTGTGATAGTATTTCTGCAATCTCCTTAGCCTCCAACCCAATTTTTCATGGAAGGACAAAACACATAGAAATCGATTACCATTTTATTCGAGAAAAGGTGATACGAAAAGATCTTATAGTCAGTCATGTCTGCTCCAAAGATCAATTAGTAGACATATTCACCAAAACTTTGTCCTTCAATTTGTTTAGTTCTTTAAGAAGCAAATTGATGCATAGTTATCACTTAGCATCAGTTTGAGGGGTTATAAATGGATAAATAATATTTTATTATTTCTCTTTCCTTAGTTATTATTTAGTTAGTTTGGTTAGAGTAACTTTTGTGTGTGGTTATCCTTTTCTAATTGACTAGTTGTATTTTAACTTGTTGTAGTGGTTTAACATCAATTTGATTGATTGATGATTTTCAGTAAATCTTACTTTTCTTGGTGCTTTCTTCTCTCTTCATTATCTTCTCATTGGCCAAGGTTTCACTTAAACTCACAATATCTACATGACATACCTGCAGTGCATTAACGATGAGTGTGGCCAAGAAGTAATTGTTATAGAGAGAGTATGCGTTTGGCTTATCTACCTGCCAATTGACATTCTTCTAGGAAAACACTGAACTGTGAGCATTTTTTTATGTTTGCAAATTGTCATAATTAATTGGTGATTAACATAATAAGGCAACGACATGACATCCTCTCCCTGCTGTCTACACCAGTCATGTTTAGACAATGCATACTGCTAGATTCAGGCCTTAGATCTAACCTTTTGGATTATACCATAAAATATGTATCTTTGTAAAAAAAATTAAATAAAATTCTAGCAGTTAGCACCGTAAAAATTTATTTGAAAAGTAAATTTAATCTGTTAAGCAATTGTTTTTGTGACGTTCATAAGTACTTTGAAACATATTGAAAATGTTTTTTGAAAATATTAATTTATATTGGCTTTTCTTGGGTTTTTAGAGCTAGCCACTAAAGGTTCATCAATCTATTGCGTTTAACAAAAAAATCAATTCCTTTTTTATTATTAAGGGTTTCAAATCTTTCTTAAAAGTGTTAAATAGACATCTTTTCAGTAAACAATGAAAAAATTCCGTACAATATACGGTCGGTCTAAATTTCTTTACTATTAATTTTTTTGACAAAGTCTTTACTATTAAATTAAAAATCATAATAAATTTGGAAGTTATATACACAACCTTCTAAGACAAAGAATTGGTAGTTATATGAATCAATGTTTGGTTAAGAGAGTGTGACATTCATGTTGAATATTGTATTACAACGCTATCAAATTAAGCACCTCTCCAATTAGATATATTATTATTGCTCATCTAAACGAGAGAAAGATGAATAAACGTATAAGATGACAAAGTTTGTATACTTTTACACCTTGTCCTCACAAGAGAGTGTGGATATATTGTTTGTCATTAAGATTGTTGTTGTGAAATTATAATAGGTTAATTATATACCAGAAATGTTTCATAACCGTGATTTAAATTATCGATTTGGACTCAAATCTTGCTCGGTTTAGATGCATGAATATTTGTTAGAAAAAAGGGTTAAAAATAGATTAGACATAAAACCAAAGCAACCTATATGTTGACTTCAAGCACACGGAAATACAATCTATGTATACATTAATTCACAAAACAACAAAAATGAGTGGCAGTTATTCGACTATGAACGATACAATAAATTTGGATTGTGATCTTTTTCAGATATTATTTAACAGATATAGATAATTTATTTCATTTTTAGTTGTGAAAATCAATTATAAATTCGAGGTAGTTATAGATCTTTAAAAAATATTATACTCATTTTTCAGGCATGTACAAAAGAATTTTAAGGACACGTTAATGTGGTTAAGACCTCCACACTCTTAAACAAGTGTTTGTGTGTCATGAAGTTTATTAACTCGTGGCCTAAGCCTCGGGGAAGCTGATCCACCCTGAGGCCAAGGCCTCAAGGGGTGTTGGTCCACCCTGTGACCAAGGCCTCGAGGAAGACTGCCACCCTGTGGCCAAGGCCTCAAGGAAGACTGCCCATCCTAGGGCAACGCTTCAGGAGAGTTTACCTTCTTCAGGACCAAGCGTCTCAGGATCCTTGAGGGTCGCAGGTGATGCTTGTGTGAATCAACTTATGGCTTGACTAAGTTCCAACAAGAAAAGGTTCCCACTCAAAGAAGGACTTAAGGGTAGGAAATCTCCCACCTCAATTCAAATAGGGCACCTAGGATGAGGTAGAAGCTTGTAAGGTGTCATCATATATATTTAATACGTCTAGACCAATCAGGGATAGGGGAATAAGAAAAAGAATGAATCCCACTACCCAAGAAGTCCGTTAACCTGCGCCCAGCAGGGTGTCATCATGAGCATTTAATAGGATCAGTCTAATGAGGCCAAGGAAGTACATTGTGGGATACAAGGACAGACTGTCATAGCACTCGAGGTCATCACTTGTTGCCTCGTACCCCACCAAGTCAATCAGAGAAGCCTGAAGCCGGGGGTTGGTCCGATGAGGCACCCCATTGGAGGAGAAGCCTGCCACTATACGAAGAGCAACCTAGCCTTAAGGCCAACTTCCCTCTATAAATACCCTAGTAAATGCACTTTAAGAGGTATGTAATAACTTTCAACTACTTCACCACTTTACTCTCTTTTATCCATTTACTGACTTAAGCTTCGAAGGGTCCCTTTTAGGTCTCCTGCTTTACTTTCTTTCATTGCAAGTGTGGAAAGAGAAGCTGAGCAGAGACATTATTGGCCACCCCTGAGATTTAGCTGTCAACAATTGGCGTCGTCTATGGTAATGAAGGTAAACATACATTGCCTTATGGTTTCCACCAAAGAGTTAAGAAAATGAGTCAGAGATCCAATAGGACAATGAGATCTAACCGAGGGCCCACCCCTTCTACACATTCAATGGAGGCCCCGATTAGTAAGGAAGTGCCACCCCTTCTTCCCCAACCAACTTGAAGTGTCAACGTCCGAAGAAACCATCGAACCCAATGAGATGAAATTGCCGAATTGCAGAGGTAAGTCCAAGCCCTCACTTTAGCCCTTAACCATCAACGTCAGGCCCCTCATATTGGGAACCATGATCAAGAGGAGGACATAGAAGAGGAGGTGGAGTAACGAGCCTAGACCACTAGGACGAGCACCGAACGACCACGGGTTACGCATCCTAACAGCCCTGAGGATTTATGCACGGTGCTCAATGAAAAAAGGAGGGGGCAAATTGAGGTCAAAGATACGGTGGACATCTATCTGAGGCTAGGCGCGGAGATCAAATAACTCTGAAAGTAAATAAGCGATATGAGGCGTGTCCAAGCTATGGAGGTTCCCTACTCGGCTGAGGCCCTGCTTCAGCATGCAGAACCTCCATTCACAGAAGAGATCATGCGTTCTTAAATGCCCCCACTATTTAAAATGTCATCCATCACACCTTACGGCAGCACTAGGGACCCTACTAAACACTTGGAGACTTTTAGGACTTGGATGAAGCTTTAGGGTACCCTAGAGACTATCATGTGTAAAGCATTCTTGCTTACACTAACATCATCAGCCAATTCTTATTATCGGTAGCCAAAACCAGGCTCTATCTCATCATTCAGTGAACTCAGCAAGATGTTCATCCACCAATTTCTAGGAGGAAGAGACCAAAGGAAGACTACCACTCATATCCTCATTATCAGACAACAAAGTGACGATAACCTACGCGACTATCTCGTTAGGTGGAAAGGCCACTTGAGCCATGCAAGCCAAAGTCTCTACGGGTCGATCGTTCAGTTAACCTAACTTCACTAACAGCCCCCCGAGAGCAAATACTCATGTAAATCGGAGATAAAGGTTTGTTGAGGTGGCCAGAGAAATTGAAAGGAAATATGGAGCACCGAAAACAAGAATAGATATTGCTTATTTCACAAAGACCATGGGCATCACATAGTTGGATGTCATGACCTCAAACAGGAACTTAAGAACCTAGTCCAAAGAGGGTACCTCAAGGAGTATGTTGCCACCAGATGACAAGAGCACAGTCCACCGCCACCACGAAGGGCCGACAAGAAAAAAGGACCCATAGAAACAACCACTAGGGATGTAAGAACCATATGAGGAGGACTGTACGGGTGTAACTCGAATCGAAGGTGGAGGAATCTAGCCTGGCAAGCAAGGAGGGAACCTGACGCCTATTTTAATGCAGCCCCTATAACCTCTCACTATCTCTATGGAGAGTCGCAAGCCACCAACATATGTTACTTCATACCTATCCAAGGAGAGGTGGCCTTTATTGATCAAGACCTAGTGGGTGTCCACCACCCCCATAACGATGCCCTAGTGGTCACCCTTACCATTTCATATGTTCGGGTACACCATTTTCTTATCGATGGAGGTAATTCTGCTGACATACTATTGATGGAAGCCCTGATTCAAATGAGGCTTGATCCAAATGACTGCATACACGAAGCCACTAGCCTAGTAGGCTTTGGAGGAGAAACCATATTCCCCCACAGGAGTATAGAACTTTCGATCACCATGGGAGAATACCCCCAGCAGGTCACACAAATGACAAAATTCCTGATGGTCCACGACACTCAAGCTTACAACGGGATCATGGGGTGACCATTTATACATATGGCTAGAGTAGTCCCTTCGTCCTACCACCAAGTCATGAAGTCCCCCACTCCATATGGTGTGGAAACTGTCAAAAAGGGGGCATAGGTCCTCCAAATAAAGTTATGCCACATCAATGCACCAGAGAGAAACGCCTATTTTAATGTTCCAAGGTCCGGGGGACATGATGGAGGAGGATGTCGCCCCACCAGATACCCCATTGCAAGTGACACCGAATAACTATGAAGAAGGCAGACCTTGCACGGAACCAACAGAAAATGTTAAGGAAGTTGTGCTAGTTTTTTGTCTTTTGTGTGGTTGCTCTGAACATGAAATGGAAGAAAATGAAACAAAAAAAACTGTGGGTTTTCTTCTTTCATTCTTTTTTTATTGTAGAATTTCAATTGTTCTGTTAACAAATTTCGTTATTGGCTTCCGTGAATTCGGTAAAAATTATGATGCATGTCAAGATTTTGGAATTTGTGTTTTCTTTTGGTTACTGAGATTTTTTTCCTTTGACTTTTTACTCTTTACGTTGAATCTTATTTTGGATCAAGCCCATATGTTGAGTCGCCAGCAGTAAATATGAATGCCGTTTTGATCTTTATTGTGCATAACCTACTGTTTGGGAGTTGAGAAGATAACAGAAATAGAAACAAATTGTATTTCCTAAACTTTGAAACTCTACAGTCTAAAGCGAAAGAGAAGATGTAGATTGACAGAAAGCAAATCTTCCTAAACCTCTCTCTCTCTCTCTCTCTCTCTCTCTCTCTCTCTCTCTCTCTCTCTCTCTCTCTCTCTCTCTCTCTGACTATCTCTCTTTCTCTCTAAATCTGTCTCTCTCTAATTCTTTTTATATTCAGTGCTCTACATTCTCCTTCTTCTACATATTTTCTTCTCATTTTGAGCAGAGAAGAACCTCTCACACAGTGCTCAAACGTGAAAGTTAGCCATGGCTAAGAAGACTTCACAACGCATCAAGCTCAGCATTTCAAAGACAAATAATGCACCTGCTACTGCTACAGAACAATATGAAGAAGAACAAGAATTAAAAGGGTCTGAAAAACATAAACAAAGTGAACTCTTTTGCTGTCCATTATGTGATGGGAGGACTTTCCCTTCGAAAAAGTCTCTTTACGGCCATAGGAGATGCCATCCCGAACGACCTTGGAGAGGAATTGTTCCCCCTGTTTCTCCCACCATCAAATAGGGCTCCTCCTCCATTGTTACCGATACTAATCCAGCCCCTATCGTCTATAATAATTTACTTCTGGGTATTAGAGCTAACAATTTACTCTAACTCGGATAGAAAACTTATATTGGTGATAAGGTGCATGAGTCTTGTGTGATTAATCAAGGTACGCGTAATCTGGTATGAACTTTTACATATACCAAAATGATAAGTTAAAACTTATTAGATCACCCACTTCGTACTAGAAAAATGTTAAGACCAATCGCACAATGCACGTGAGAAATCATAATTGTAGTTATGTGGGTTCCATGGTATTTGTGTGTGAGCCTAAGTAAACAAACAATAGCCTAAGTAAACAAATGATTATGATTCAACAGTCACAACAACCGATATTGTCCTGGACAATGCTATCAAGTGAAGTGAATAAATCATGACATGCATGACAAACCGTTAGATCATCACACACAAATTGATCACATATTCACACACATAATATTTCTTCGGTACCGGCCATAGAAAAAGTCACACATATATGAGTGAAGTTGAGCTCCTAAGCTTGCGAGAAGGGGACTGAACCAAGGACAAGCCAAGGGAAGAGAAGAAAGAACCCGACCAACGCGGAGGGAAGAAGAGGCCTCGTTAGGAGGAAAGGCCACTTGAACCATGCAAACCAAAGCTTTAAGTGTCGACCGATTTGTTAACCTGACTCCACTTACAGCCCCCTGAGAGCATATACTCATGCAAATCAAAGATAAAGGTTTGCTGAGGTTATTGGGGGTTATGCCCTAAAAGTATTTGTATTGACATTTTAATATAAAATTTAATGAAAATTATATTTTTCTTATAATTTTTCTTTTAAATTATTATTAAATAATTTTATATAAATATTTGAAAATTCTATATTCATTAATGAGACTATCATCTTTTATTAGTACGAGAGGATTAAAATCATAGATGATAAATAAAATTATCAGTAATATATTAAACTATAAAATCTTTAATGAATGGCTGCTAGTACGGTTCACTAAGCATTATGAATGCGTGTGATCTAGATTCAGATCATTGATGTGTATAGACATATTAGTGAAAGTACTTTATATAATGAGATTATATATGACTGGATTGATGTGAATTAATATCTTTATTAACGTGACGTTTATCATAAACATTAAATACACATCAATCCGATGATCATATGTAGATTAGTCTGAATCTTTAGTAGTCATGAACTTATATGCATGTCTACTGGATCTTTTGATTCACTCGTTAAGATTTGTTTGTAAAACAAGCTAGTGACTTTTGTTTTGGAGATTCAGTAATGTGGATGGCCGGGAACATGATCTTGCAAGATTTGGAATCCAAGTTTTTCTAACGGATCGTATATTAGTTCCCTTAAGTGTTAGTTCTGAAACTGAATGGTTATTGAACTCAAATTTATAATAAGATTATAAATAGTCATTCACTAGTGGATTAATGATACTTGGGGATCAAGATGTATTTAGAAGGGTAAAATTGATAATTTTGACCAGCTCTAATTTATGAACCAATAATTGGAGGACAGAACTACATGAAATGATTAAATCAGTGGACTACGTGAGAATACTCTGTAAGTACATTCTATAATCACTAAGGATTCAATTCTATATTGATAGTGGAGTACTAATTGAATTAATAAATAAGATTATTTAACTAAAGAATTTAATTAATAATCTGGTTTATTAGAGCTTAGAATTATAAATACATGGTCTCCAAGTCACATATGTACTATACAGTCTAGAGTGTGAATATTTCAAGACATGAGAAAATGACTGACTTGCAAGAATAATTTTTAATTATGGGGCAAGTATATAATTATGAGATAATTATATGTGATTAACTAATTAAGAATAAATTAATTAAGTTATATATATTGGAAATTATATATGTATAAATAATTATTGATTATTTTTCTAATTGTCAATAAGTGAGACAAAATATCTAATTTATGAAATTAGATAATTAAATTATTATTAGATAATAATTGAATCAACTAAATCTGTTATTTGTGAAATAATAGATAAATTAGTTGATAATGATAATCATATATGTTGAATTTGAATTAACTGATATCTAGATATTTATCTGATTAAAATAAACATTAAATTCACAGTAATTATCGCGTGTCAATCATTAATTGGGTATCAGATATTAGCATGTACTACTGTAGTGTCACGTGGCACTACAGTAGTGGGGGTGCAACATGGCACTATACTGGTGCCGTGATGGAAGTATTTATACCTGAGTCCTCGAGTGGGAGGAAGCGTGTTGAAGATGCCTCTTGGAGGCGTGAAGCTTTGCGAGGCACGGAACCTGTCTTTGATTGGGCAAAAGGGAGGTCACCTGGACATAAAACGTTTAGCATTAAATGTCAAAATGACCGGACGAAGACTATCCTGACATCCTGTCATGGCGATTGGGCATGTAAAGCGCTACTTTCGACGAGTAATGATGACCTTGTGTTTGTGATTATCCGAGCTCATGACACTCTGCAGTTGTGCACAGTTACAATGGATTCTACTGCAATTGACAATTTTATGATTAAATATTATTTCAGTTTATCTCTAAAAAATATGATACGTCATTATCTTGAAAATATATAGATATTATTCTACTCACCACACTTAATGAATGAGTTCATTATTTCAGAGAACACAGTTGGTGTCAGTGTATTTTTTCTCTGTGATTATTAGTTAACCAAAACTTTGAAAAAATTATCATCGCGTTCTTTTAGATAATCGTTTCACTAAAATCATTCTCAATAAATCTCTAGATCTCATGTGTTGAGTATATTTAGAGACAGAAAAGGTGTTTTGCATTATTTTACGTGCCCACACACATCCTAATGTGTTGAGAATTGACTTGAAAGATTTTGATGTGGATCTCAGAGTCTACTGATCGTTGGAACGGTTTTGTGAGTTGGAGGATCGATCGATTTTGTAAGGACGCTTGATATAGACTACAATATATATATGATTTCTAACATTGTATATTGTCGATTTAATGTATACATATATAATGGGTCCTGACTGATTGAAAAAAGTATTTTCAGTAAAAAGTTCTTTATTTGGTTATCGTGGCGTCGCGTCAATTTTATTTTATTAAAATATTTGATACTTATTCAAAGTTTAATTTTTAAATGGCCTCTAACCACATGTTTCTGCCGCGCACGCGCCGCGATAACCAACAAGTGGTATCAAAGCGGTTTTTATATATTTATATGTAAAATGTTGTATGGGGTTTCTTGCATTATTCTTATAATATGATATATGTATGAATGAATGGATGATTATGTTTTTTGAATGTATGGAAAATAATAGATTGTTAATCATATGGTGATTATTGTGTTAGGCTTTGTTTTTTTGAATTTTTTTTTAGATCTTGTGTAAGCTGTTTTGGGGCGTATGAACTTTTGTAATTTTATTTTGAATATTTATTGTAATTATTCTGATCACGAGAAGACAAAAGAACGCACGAGACGAACGATGGAGGAAAAAGAAAAGAAATAAGAATTCTTTTAGAATTATGGCGTCAACACCAGAATTTAGATTTCCAGCGCTAGCGCCGTCCATTTAAAGCCGATCGACAATATCGCCAGAATCTACTGTTCTGGTGATGTCACCGGAAAATCAGTGCGGGTGGCCGGTGGCAGATCCGGCGGTGATGGTGGTCGGTGGCAACTGTTCTCACATTTAAAGAAGTTTTGCACAAACCCTGATACCAACCAACTCTATCACTGTAGGATTTTATGATAACTCTAAGTCTATCAATTATATTTTAAATTTTGAAATTAATATAATTTTAAAATCAACCTATTAATTTTTTAATTTTATAAAAATTAGAAATTAATAGGTTGATTGGGTTTGACATAAATTTGACCAAATCAAATAAAATATTTATTTGACTAAGTTAAAGTAAACTATTTTTAAAGGAGTAATTATAGAAATTAATTTTAATTAAGAAAAATTGCTTTTCCTAATTAAATATGATTATGTTCAAAGTTTGAAAATTATAGAGATGGACATCATAAGGAGAATGTAATATTTGAGAAATATGTATTATTGGAGTCTACTTTGTAACATTATTTCTTTATTTCAAGGATTGTAAAAGGATGTTTTTCTTGTGTATTCTTGATAAAACAACGTTTGTATATAGATGTAGGAAAATATGTTTGGAAAGTAAGAAGCCCCTACTTCTTGTGCCAAAGATCTTACTATTTCTGAAGGAACTGGAGTGACATCTCTTTATTTAGAAATTCTTAATAGTCAGCCGGTCCATTACTATTTTATTTAATTGTAAAATAATTGTTTAATTGTTCTATTTGATAACATGTCCATGCATTAGTCGAGATGCCATACATGAAAATCTCACATAGTTTTATTTGATCATGCATCTTATCTGTAGAAATATGATTTATTAGGATTTTTCTAATATTTTTATATATATTGTTTTATAAAATGAATTGCATGTAAACTGCTAGGTTTTAATTAGTTAAAATTTGGTAATCACACCACACTAAGAGATATAGTAACATTTAGGATAATCGACTTTAGTAAAAGAGTTTTATTAAAGTTTGATGAATATAATTAATTAGTTCATCTAAATTCACCTAGTTATTACTTAGGCGCTTTAGAAAGTTAAAATGAACTTATACCAATGAGATTGACATAATTGATTATTAAATATTCATATGGTTATCATTTTAACCAGTGAATAATTTGGAATTGATCGATTAGTTAAAATATAAACACATAATCTTAAAATAGTGAGTGGGTGAAGGTTGACAAGTCAATGTAACATATGGTCTCCATCATTAGTATAACACTGTGAGGTACAGTAAGGATTTCGAGATGACTTTGTTTTCATCCCCCTAAGGATGGTTTCGAGCTGTACCAAATACGAAGATTGGACTTCTTAAGAAGATATGAGGAAGTGATGTAGTTTAGTTTTGACCGATCCTAAGGCGGCATATTCTAAATGAAGTCATGAAATCTGAAATGATGAGTTACACTCATAAAATCACAATTAAGCTTTCATGTGGATAGTTGTGAGTCGACCGAACAAGCGATACCTTATCATTAAAAGAGAAAATATGAGATATTTTAATTTTTAATTAATAAGGATGAGAATGTCTCATAGACAGTCTGTGCTTAATCTGACTGACGCTAAGGCAACGCATTAATCGTTAGGTTGTTTTATCATGATTAGTAATTGTTAAATTTGTGTGTTTATTATGTTGCATTCATACATCACGTTTACTATTCAATTTTAGATATTTATTAATTATATTTAAATCTTGTATGTTTTAAATTTCAGTTATCATTATTATGTCTACCATGGGCAATCATGTTACTGCTTTACTCGCTCTTGATAAATATAATGGTGATAATTTTGTACGTTGGAAATCAAATATGAACTTAATGTCGATTTGAGAACCACAAATTTGTTCTTACTGAAGAATGTCCTGAGGAGCCCGCTGCCAATGCCCCTAAGAATGTTAAGGATAAGTTTGATGCTTAGATTCAATCCAACAACAAAGCGAAGTGCTACATGCATGTGAGCATGAATGATATTTTAAGAACCGAGCATGAGAGCATGGAGACTGCCTATGAGAGTATGGAATCTCCATAGACGATGTTTGAGCAGCAGTCTGATCAAAGTCATCATGAGGCTACTATGAGCTACATGACGACTAAGATTAAGAATGGTAATTTTGTGCATGAACATGATCAACATAATGCATTGGTGATCATTGATGAACGAACTCAAGTCAGCACTATACTTGAACAACTATGTTATGAACAAGTTACAATTCAACATGACCCAATTGTTGAATGAACCGTAGACTTTTGAGTCACTCAATAAGAGTATGACCAAAGAGGGCGAGACAAATGTTGCCAATCAAAAGCCTTCTTCCACTGTTGTTAAAAGTAATAAGAGGAAGAAGATCAATGGTAAGGGCAAAGGTAAAAACAAGAAAGGGAAGAAAGTTAAGACATTTCTGAAAGCCAAGAAGAATAAGAACGACAACAAGCCTAAGTGAAAATGTTTCTATTATGGGCTTAAAGGTCATTGGAAGAAAAACTGTAACAAGTATCTCTTCGAGCAGAAAAAGAATGGTAAATATAATTTACTCGTACTTGAAGTTTGTTTAGTGAAATATGATTTGTCGTTCTAGATACTGGATTCAGGAGCCACTGATCATGTATGTTCTTCTTTGCAGATGTTTGATTCATCAACAGAGCTATTTGATGGCGAGGTCATTATGAGAGTTGGCAGTGATACACTCGTGTCAGCGAAAGCATTAGGGACAATCCACCTTAATTTTTGAAATAATTGTTTAGTATTGAACGATGTTTATTATATTCCTGGATTTTTGAGAAATTTGATTTCTCTTTCGTTACTGCATGAAATTTTTTTTGAAGTTTCTTAAATTAATAATGAATTTATTATTTCTAAGAATGGATTCAATATTTTTCATGCAAAAGTATCGGACAGACTGTATATGCTTAAACCGATTGAACGCGTGTTAAATAATTCTGAATTATTTAAAGTAGCAAAACTTAAAAGTAACAAATGACAAAGAGTTTCTCATGATGATGATAACACATATCTTTGGCATCTTAGGTTGGGACATATTAATCTAGATAGGTTAAACAGGTTAACAAAGCATAGGACTTTGAAAGGACTAAAAGCTAAACTTTTCTTGTTTGTGAATCCTATCTAGAGGGTGAAATGATCAAGAGACATTTTTTTCAGAAAGGGCCAAAGAGCCAATGAAGCACTTAGGCTAGTGCATAGTGATGTCTATGGACCGATCATGTACAAGCTAGAGGTGGGTATGGGTATTTCATCACTTTTATTGACGATTACTCAAAATATGGTTATACTTACCTAATGCAAAGAAAGTCTGAAACTTTTGGAAAGTTTAAAGATTTCAAAGCTGAAATTGAAAAGGAATTAGATAAATCATTGAAAACATTTTGATAAGATCGAGGTGGTGAATACTTGGTTTTAGAATTCAAGGATTACTTGTTGGAGTATGTAATCATATCTCAACAAACACACTTGAAACGTCACAGCAAAATGATGTTTCAGAAAGGAGAAATCGTACCTTATTGGATATTGTTAGGTCGATGTTAAGTTACTCATCATTACCACTTACATTTTAGATATATGCATTACACACAGCTACATACATTTTGAATGTGGTGCATTCCAAGTCTGTAAGCAAGTCACCTTTAGAGTTATGGAATGGCTCCAAACTTAGTTTGCATCATTTCCATATATGAGGGTGTCCAACTCACGTTATTAGATCCAAGACTAGAAAGCTAGACTCAATGTCTGAAGTATGCATATTCATTGGCTATACTCTAGAGACTAGAGGCGGGTACTTTTATAGTCACAAGGATCAAAATGATTTATATCGACAAATTCCACCTTCCTTGAACACGACTATATGGAAACTACAAACATCGAAACAAAGTAGTTCTCGAGGAATTAGTGACTGATGAGATCAGTCCACCTTCAATTTCTAATGATAAACGACAAACCAGAGAAACCACAGTTCCTACAAAGGAAACCTCGTGCAATGTTGTAGCGGGAGGGTTATGAGATAATCAGTTCGCGACGAACTAGAGGCACATGTCCTAGTGTCTGACATTGACAAGGGCGATCCATTATCTTATGAAAAAGTAATTGATATCCTCAAAAGGAGAAATGAAAAAATGCCATGAACCAGGAAATGTAATCTATATATTCCAATTCCTTCTGGTAACTTGTAGATCCACCTGAAAATGTCAGGCCCATGGGATATAAATGGATTTTCAAGAAGAAAATATGTGCATATGGGAAAGCAGAGACTTTCAAGGCACAGTTAGTAGCCAAGGGCTATACACAAAGAAAATGAGTCGATTATGAAGAGACATTCTCCCTTGTGACCATGCTACAATCCATTAGCATCCTTTTGTCCATAGCCACTAGTTTTGACTATGAGATATGATAAACAGACGTCAAGAAACCTTTTCTGAATGGCTCTCTTGAAGAAAACATATATATGATGCAACCAAAATGGTTCGTACAAAAGGGGCAATATCAGAAAGTATGCAAGTTGCTTAAATTCATTTATGGATTAAAGCAAACATCTAGATCTTGGAATCTTACCTTTGATGAGATTATAAAATCTCATGGCTTCAAAAAAAAATGTTGACGAAGCATATGTTTATAAATACATCAAAGATAAGACAATGGTTTTCTTAGTTCTTTATGTTGATGATATTCTACTCATTGAGAATGATGTAGAAACTCTGTCAAATGTAAAGAAGTGGTTAGCTGAGAAATTTTAAATGAAAGATTTGGGAGAAGCGAGTTATATTCTGGGCATCCAAGTCCTAATGGATAGAAAGAACAAGCTCTTGGCCTTTTCTCAGACATCTTATGTTGATAAGGTACTGGAGAGATTCTCTATCGAGAATTTCAATAAAGGTCAATTACCGACTAGACATGAAATTGTCCTAAACAATGTCCTAAGACACCTCAGGGGGAAGATGATATGAGATTGGTTCTCTATGCTTCAGTAGTTGGAAATGTCATGTATGTCATGTTGTGTACGAGACCAGACATCTATTATGCAGTGAGAATTGTCAATTATTATCAATCGAATCCAGGTTTGGAATACTGGATTGCAGTAAAACATATTCTCAAGTATCTTAGGAGAACGAAAAACTATATGCTTGTTTTATAAAAAATTAATTAATTAAACTATATATATACATATATATAATTTTTGGAAATTATATATATAAATAATTATCGATTATTTTTTTAATTATCGATAAGTGAGACAAAATATCTAATTTTTGAATTAACTAAATCTATTAGATAATAATTTGAATCAACTAAATCTATTATTTGTGATAACAAATAAGTTAGTTGATAAGGATAATCATATATGTTAATTTTGAATTAACTAATATCTAGATATTTATCTGATTAAAATAAATATTTAATTATAGTAATTGCCACATGGACTACTGTGGTGTCACGTGACACTACAATAGTGGGGGTGCAACACTGTAGTGCCTACGACACTATAATGGTGCCGTGAGGCAGTATGCTACCTCATGGCACACGCAGTTGTGCATAGTTACAGTGGGTTCCACTGCAATTAGTAATTTTATAATTAAATATTATTTTAATTTATCCCTAAAAATCTTATACGTCATTATCTTGAAAATATACAAATATTATTCTAATGGACTCAGTTGATGAATGAGTTCATCAATTTATAAAAAAATAAATTGAGAACACAGTTGGTGTTAGAGTATTTTTTCTCTGTGATTAATAGTTAATAAACTTTGAAAGAATTATCATCGCGTTCTATCATCTCACTAAAGTCATTATCAGTAATTCCCTAGATCTCATGTGTTGAGTATATCTAGAGATAGAAAAAGTATCTTGTAATATTCTACGTGTTCACACACGTCCTAGCACGTTGATGATTGACTCGGAAGATCTTGGTATGGATCTCAGAGTCTACTGATCGTAGGAACGGTTTCGTGGGACGGAGGATCAATCAGTTTCGCAAGGACTCTTTATACAGACTATAATATGTATATGATTCCTTACCTTGTATGTTGTAGATTTAATGTATAAATATATAATGGATTCTGACTGATTGAAAAAGAGTTTTCAAGAAAAAGTTCTTTATTTGATTATTGTGCCGTTTCGCAAGTTTTATTTTATTAAAATATTTGATATTTATTTGAAATTTAATTTTTAAATGGCCTCAAGTCACACGCTTCCGCCGCACACGCGCCGCAACAACCAACAGAGGTGGCCAGAGAAATTGAAAGGAAATCCGGAACACTGAAAACAAGAATAAACATTGCTTGTTTCACAAAGACCATTGACATCACACAGCTGAATGTCGTGACCTCAAACAGGAACTTAAGAACCTAGTCTTAAGAGGGTAGTTCAAGGAGTATGTTGCCACCAGACGACGAGAGCACAGTCCACCACCACCGCGAAGGGCCGACAAGGAAAATGGATCCATAGAAATAACCACTAGAGAAGAAAGAACCATATGGGGAGGACTGTACAAATGTAACTCGAACCGGAGCTAGAGGAACCTAGCCCAGCAAGCAAGGAGGGAACCTCGCGCCTATTTTAATGCAGCACTCATAACCTCTCACTATCTCCATGGAGAGCCGCAAACGACCAACACATGTTACTTCATACTTTCCCAAGAAGAGGTGGCCTCTACCGATCGAGACCTGATGGGTGTCCACCACCCCCATAATGATGTCCTAGTGGTAACACTTGCCATTGTGAACATTTGAGTCCACCGTTTGCTTATCGATGGAGGTAGTTCTACAGACATACTAGGGATGGAAGCCTTTATTCAAACGGGGCTTTATCTAAATGATTGCATTCCCGAAGCCACTAGCTTAGTAGGCTTTGGAGGAGAAATCATATTCCCCCACGGAAGCATAGAAATTTTGACTACCATGGGAAAATACTCACAACAGGTCACACTAATGTTAAAATTCCTGGTGGTCCACAGCACCCAAGCTTACTACGGGACCATGGGGAGACCATTTATACATATGGTTAGAGCAGTCCCCTCATCCTACCACCAAGTCATGAAGTTCCCCACTCGACATGGTGGGGAACTGTCAAAGGGGGGCATAGGTCATCTTGAGAATGTTACGCCACATCACTGCACCAGAGAGAAACACCTATTTTAATGCTTCAAGGTCTGGGGGACATGGTGGAGGAGGATATCGCCCCACAAGACACCCAATCGCAAGTGACATCAAATGGCCATGAAGAAGGCAGAGCCCGTGAGCAACCAACAGAAGATGTTAATGAAGTTGTGTTAGTTACAGGTGATCCAATTAAAGTGACTAAGATTGGGAGTAACCTTACCAAGCAATCATAAGTCAAGTTGATTACATTCCTTCAGTCTAACATGGATGTCTTCGCCTGGACACATGATGACATGCCAAGGATAGACCCAAATGTCATAGTACCCAGGCTGTGCATGAACCCCGAGGCTAAGCCAGTTAGGCAAAAGAGATGATAGTTTGACAAGGTGAAGACCAAGGTCATAAAAAAAGAAGTGGACAAGCTCTTGGAGGCTCAACTCATCAAGAAGGTGCACTACCCCCAGTGGCTAGAAAATGTAGTAATGGTGAAAAAATCTAACGAGAAGTGAGAATGAGAGTTGATTTCACTGACCTAAAAAAGGCCTGCCCCAAGATAGCTTCCCACTTCTAAGGATATACCAGCTGGTAGACGCCACATCAGGGTATGAGGTCTTATATTTCATGGATGCATACTCCGGCTGCAATTAGATATGAATGTACACTACAGATGAAGGAAAGACCGCATTCACCACTAAAAGAGGTTTGTACTTATATAGAGCTCATGCCCTTTGGGTTAAAGAATGTTGGGGCCACATATCAGCGCCTTATCAACAAGATGTTTGCAAGGCAGATATAGAGGAATATGGAAATATATGTTGATGACATGCTTGTTAAGAGCACCACCATTACCTCCTTCTTGACAGACCTAGTCAAAAAAATTTCAACTCTAAGGGATTATAACTTGAAGCTCAATCCAAGAAAATGTGTTTTCAGAGTAGGGGTCGGGAAATTGTGTGGGTTCATGGTAAACCAAAGGGGGATTGAAGTAAACCCAAATAAGATCAAAGCCCTTGTGGAGGTTCAACGACCCTGAAACGTGAAGGAAGCGCAACGGTTGAATGGGAGAGTAGCTGTCCTGAATGGGTTCGTGTCCCGAGCAACAGATAAGTGCATGCCCTTTTTTCGAGCACTAAAAAGGGAAATGATTTTCAATGGATAGATGAATGCAATAAGGCATTTGAGTCGCTGAAGGAGTATTTAGGGAAGCCACCATTATTGAGCAAGCCAGTCCCAGATGAGGTTCTCTTCATATACCTGGCTACCACTCCAGCGGCAATAAGCTCTGCCCTGGTGAGGAAGAGGGGAAAATCCAGCGTCTTGTGTATTACACTAGAAAAGCTCTCATTGATGCTGAGTCACGGTACTCAGACTTATAGAAGTTATCATACATGTTTGTTACCTTTGCCCGAAGATTGAGACCGTATTCCAGGCATACCCAATCACCATCAGGACTGGATAGCCATTGAGGCATGTGTTGATGAAACCTGAGGTATGTGGGATGATAGTGGGCTGTTGAGTTATCATAGTTTGAGATAAAGTTCAAACCAAAGACTGAAATCAAGGATCAGCCTGATGCTGATTTTTTGGTGGAATTAGCTCCGACCTTAGTCCAGGAGAAAGAAACACGATGGGAACTCTACGTTGACGGATCTAGCAACGCGACTAGTAGCGGAGCGTCCCTCATCCTCATTACTGATGGCCGAATCAAGCTGGAATATGCCCTCAAGTTTGGATTCTTAGCCACAAATAATGAAGTAAAGTATAAGGCGCTGTTAGCAGGTATGAGGTTGGATGTGGCCTTGGGAGTGAGAAATCTTATAATATACAATGACTCACAACTTGTGGTGGGACAAGTGAAAGAGGGCTTCCAGGCCAAAGAGGAGCGCATGGGACAAGACCTCTCTCAAGTTAAGACCCTCCTCTTAAGATTTGGTAGCCATCTAGTCGATCACATCCCCAGGTCCCAGAACAGCCGTGCAGACTCCCTGGCAAGACTAGCCTCAGCATCCGGACATGAGTTAGATAGGATTATCCCAGTGGAACACCTTGCCCACCTAAACATCGAGGTATTGGAATCTACAGAATTGGATCTCTCCCAGGTGGAATGGATGGATCCATTATTTGCTATCTTAGCCAAAGAGAACTCCCGGAAGACAAGACCGATGAAAAAAGTGGTGAGTAGATAATTACTTTTGAAAAATAATCTTTTATTTTACATTTGACATTTATGAGTATTGGTAACTATTAAATTTATAATAAATTGATCCTAAATAATCATTGATTTAGAATTATTCACCACCTTATGAATTTGAAAATAAATATATAAGTAACTAATTAATAATTTATAAATTAAATTTCATTATAAATGACTTTGATTATGATGGTAAAATAATTTCAACAAATCATTTATTAAGTTATATAAAATTACAACTTGCAACTAAATTGTTTGAATATAGAAGAAATGTGAATTATCTCAAAATTAAAATAATAGAAATTAATGTATAATTCCATTATGACATTTTTTAAACTTTAGTTATACTCTAATTCATAAGATTGTCAGTGCAATTATGCATGTTACATAAATATAATGTCAAAAAGTTTACAAGCGATAACTTGGTAACAATAAAAACAAAAACATATCAAGTCCGAAATAAAATAAATAGAATAAATACACATTTATAGTTTATATATGTAAGTGAATAAATATGTTCACATGTATAAAATAAATACACATTTATAGTAAAATAAATACACAGTTATATTTTAATTCACAATAGCACATTATAATTATAAGTGATAATTTGAGTTAAAAATATAATGTATCCAGTTACATGTGTGTTTTGACTAGTGTGTTTCAAATAACACATACCATAATATTAAAGAGAAAAGTATATCAATTCAATAAACTTACGCATGTGGCATAATAATGACAGGATGTCATTAACATATATTATTAAGAAAATGCTATGCTCGTCACTATTATGAGTTGATAGTTTATATGATTTTACATTTCACACATAGAAAATAAAGATATGAATTAATAAATGTAAGTGTCTTACCATATTAGTAATGCATAGCACTATTTTATCATTATTTTTTTACAACTTAATGCACAACACTATGATACTACATAATAATGCTCTATTATTAAGGTTTATATACTTATCTATAAAATTTGTATAGTACAAGAAACAACTTTGACTATATAACAACTACTGGTTAGTTTTCTCAACATTAAAATATACTTCAATCAATCTTCTTCTTGTTTGAGAAAATAAATACTTTTGCTTAGACAGTGCAAGACACCTTGGAGTAAATTATGTGAACAAATAGTTCAGCCGTGCTTGAGGATATTTTTTCATTTGAGTAAATTATGTGAATAAATTAAGAATGATCATCATAATTTGATTGATGAGACACTACAAAAAATTAAGTTTATTATGACTGTTTTACTTGGTTATGTTTAATGAATTTTTTTTACAAAAAATAACTAATACTATTATAATTATTTATGCACGAAAACATTGTGATGGATAATCTAAACGTCAACTCTAATAAAAAGATTAATATTAATAAGATAATTAAAATTTTACCTTATGGAATTTCAAGTAAAAAATAATAAGGGTGCAAAAATTATTACTGAACCGATCAAATCGAACCCAACCAAAAATTATCGGTTCGGTTGATTCTTCATGTATGTTTTGTTTGGTTCGGTTTGTCAAACTAAAGAACCAAAATTTCGGTCTGGTTTGAAAATTTCGACAACGAATCGAATCGAACTGAAATTTCAACTTTCAACTTTTTTTATTTTTATATATAATTTAATATCAAACCGAATCGAAATAAAACTTTAGTTTTATATTATTTTTTTCAATAATATCATTTGAAAATATTTAAAATATTTATTTTTTTATTATTAACGCCGAATCCAAGAATCGAACCGAACATTTCAGTTCAATTTGGTTTGATTATTTTTGCATGAACGATTTAATTCGGTTCGACATATGACCTGACAAAAAATTTTACTCGATTTAATTTTTTTCAAAAAATCGACTGAACTGAAACATGAACGCTTCTAAAAATAATCTATGTTGGATGATTTGTTTTCATAAAATCTGTGGGAATTTAAATTGCTTCGGACTCGCTTTGGGAAGCCGTTGGGCTCCCGAACCTTTTCTAAGTCTCCGTAGTCCATATTACCAATTTTACCCTCGTAGATTCCCATACCGCGCTCCGTGGTCTTTTTTCAATTTCTAGAGAGAGAGAGAGAGGAGTGGCCGGGTGGGAAAGAGACATACACGCCAAGTTTAGAGATTAATGGTGTGAGAAAGAGAGAGACTCCGAGTAGAAATCTGGAATTGCAGAGAATATTTGGGGTTTTTGTTTTGAAGATTTGTGAACCGATAGAAGTTGTTAGGGTTTTGTTTAAGTATGGATGTCCATGTCGTTCTTGGTGTGGAGAATTACGGTGCTGAAGGTACATTTTATGATTCTTCTTTCTTTTTTCTCTGAATTTCTTGAATATATAGATTCTCTAATTCAGGTCAAGGTTACGATGGTTTACCCTCTTTCTCGTAACCTTTTTGTTCGAAATGGTCGCTTTAATGTCATTAAAGATCCATCATCTACTGCAATTAAATGGTTTTTGGCTTTCTACTTGGAACTCCCTTCAACAATCATCCGTATAATTCGTGAAATTAGAGTTTACAGTAACTTAACTGTAACCTGTAATTTGTGATATCATTTCTACGGCTAGGATTGTACGACGTGCAGAGTTTTTGTTTCAAGTTGGTGGTTTGTTTATTTATGATCAACGTGGATCTGTGTGCTATTGGATGATACATTGGTTGTTGAGGCGAATGTGTTTCGAGCTTATAAGATTGCGATGTCGCTTAGTTAAAGTGCTCTAATTTCAGGAACTGTATATTGACCAAAACTTTGCAGATTAGTTTCTTGGCAACGGATTTTATGGTTATGTTTCTGTAGTCATGAATGACAGTAAATTTTGTATGAGTTGCAGATAACAAACCTAACGGGGAGAAAATGTTAAAAAGTTCTAAAATTGGAAGTGCCCCAAGGAAAAGACTTGCCGATATAAGCAATATGCAGCAGCAGCCTAAAATGCTTAACCAAGATCTAAAGCAGCAGCAGCCGCTTTCGCTTATGGCTAATGAGTTTGTGGACAAGCTACAAAAGGTATGCTGTCATTTGTCTCTCTCTCCCTCTCTCAATCATGCTTGTCTGTCTGTTAGCTTATTGTTGGGCAACTGATTTTCAGGAAAACGTGACACTGATGAAAGTTCTCGCAGACAGAAAGTATCCTTTGTCATCATTTTGGTCAATTCCTTGGGTGACCCTTTTCTACTGTTTATCAGTTTCTTTTTCGTGAGGTGTGTTTTCCTTAATTTGATTGACAGTAAGATAATTGAGTTTAGTGGAATGGAATTACAGAAACTGAGAACCAATTTGCAGAAAGTACAGCAACAGAATTTGCAACTTGCCCAAGCAAACAGCCAGATGTTGGCGGTACCTTTCACATGATTTAATAACCTTTTAGTTCCTCTTGGGAAAATAAGTGTTCCCTTACTTGAGCTTTTCATAACTAATTATTACTATTTCTTGGTGATATTAATGTATCTATGTAATATTTTCAGGAACTTAACTCGGGAAAAGATAGGGTAAGTAGCTGGTTTAGAAGGTTGCTACTGCTCGGTGCCTTCGTTTTATGTTAGTAATTAACACCCTCGTTTGTACTTGTTCAGTTAAAGGCACTTCAGCATGAGCTTGGATGCAAAAGTGGTCTGCTCAAAGCAACGAAAATTGAGTGTGAGGTCAGCTATTCTTGTATTAGCCACTCATATTTACGTCGGGTTAAGTTACTTCAAGTTATCAGATTAGATGTCGTATTGTAGAGTTATCAGATCAGACTCTCCACTCCTAATTTACAAACTCAAAATTTTACAGAAAAAAGAAAAAGTCGTAGTATACCAAAAGAAGTGCAAGTGAGGCACTTAATGAAATTCCTTGGCTAAATTTTATTGTTTTCTTACTCTTCGCTTTTTCTGAATTTGCCATCTGTCTTTAAGATTGAAACAGCAAAGATTGATGAGGCAGATGAATCCTCTCATGTAGATAAGGAGGAAAATCGACCCTGTAATACTGATCGAAGACGGAAATCCAAAAGACCGTGTAAGTGAAATAGTAGAAATTTCCCCTTACATTCTTTAGAGAGTTTTTGTTTAACCGACATGATTTCCTTTTAGTAATATTACTTTCATGCAGCTTTGGGCCCTTCAGTCCTTACCAAAGAGAATGTTGAAGGAAATAGGTTGGTTTTTGTATGATTGATTTTGTTGTGCAAGTCTACACCATCTACTTTTTTTTTCCTTTTCCTTTTCCTTTCATGAAGTAAAACTGCATGGAATTCAATCTCTAACAGGCGGTCCAGAAGGCAATCCACTAGGTTTAAATCTGGAGAATCAGGACCAACTGAAGACTATTTTGAGATAGATGAAACCAAATGTCCTGTTTCTTCTCGGAGTGATGATGACCCCATGCATGAAAGTGGTTCAACATCACAAGGATTGGCAGTAAAAAAAGAACAAGAAGATAATACTTCCCCCATATTTGAAAATCAGGAGTTTAGAAGATCATCTGTTGGTAGGCCACTACGCCGAGCAGCTGAAAAGATTCAATCCTACAAGGAAGTTCCACTTAATGTCAAGATGCGCAGACATAACTGACCTCATTTTGCTTCATAGTATCTCCTCAATCTAGTTGAAAAGTTGAAGAGAAAAGTGGCTTATTGCGAGGTTTTCTTTCTGTTCCTCTCGCTAATTGCTCTCTTTTCAAGCCTGATTAATCCTTCTCATTTGCAGTTGAAGCCAGGGGTACCACTACACTCTTATTATCATCCACATATGATAATCAAGAAATGCTTGGTACTCAGCTTGATCTAACGGTCATCCTCTTGTATGTAAACATAATACTAACATGATGGGATCCCTCGATCTTGATCTTTTGCTTCGTTCTGTCTTCCTTAGATACTGAGAAATGATTGTAAGTGTGACCAAAGAGTTGCACTCCTATCTGTAGTCTGATGTTTAAGAAATTTAACCATTTTTTGGTTAGTGTATTGAAGCCATTCATTTTTAAGGATTCATCATCTCTTGTTGACCTCTCCCTTATCCCTTATGAATTCAAAGTGATCGGAATTTTGATCTTTTGTTTTTATAGGAGCATTCTTCGTCGAAGTTTGATGCTAAATCTAGCACATGGACTCTTTACCCTTTCTGCAATTGATTAAGTTAGAATGGTATTCGAAATTGCTGCAAAAAGATAGAGTTCTAGATTAAATTAAAGAGTAAGATGAGGATAATTCGTGAAAAATATACTTATCCCCAAATTTATTAACAAATCATGAGAAGATATACTAGCTCGATAAGATCTCAAGTTTTTTTTTAAAGATAAACAACACATTTTATTACGAATGTATAGTTATAAATAGTATCATGATTTGAACAAAACTATCAGATTTAAATATAAATAAACAATTACAAGTATCAGATAATATCAAAATACACCTACTTACATATAAGGAGAGAATCATATGAATAAATAACTTATAAAAATATAATTCAAGCGGCTCATTTCAAAGGCCCTCTATCATCCAAACCTAGTTTAGCCAACTACCACTGCAAATGTCGAATAGATATGGAAAACTCGGTTGTGTCGCACACAAAAGTCTTAAAATCACCACAAAAGTCAGATACAAAAGTCAGATCCGAAGAAAAAATAAAAATAACCACCAACGATCATAGATCTGGTGAACCAAAATCTACACAATGGTAGAAACAAAAACCTTCCAAAACGGAAGGAGAACTCCGCAGAAAACACTGAAAACGCAACAACAAGCCTACAAAGAAAGAGAAAACCAACAAAAGAGAGGGAAACGAGAATGGAGGGAAAACAAAGAGGGGTAGAAGGGGCGAAGAAATTACAGAGGAGGGGGAGAGAGAAAAGAGAGAAAGAAAGATGAAACATAGGAGAAGAGCTAGGAGATAAGGGGAGAAGGCAAGAGAAAAAGGTCATGGGGAGAGTAGATGAGCTCTCACTGTGGCCGCGGGCAAAAATGGGTTGACAACTAGGGTTTCATGAGAGGAAGAGAAGCGAGAGAGGAGAGAGAGTTTGTTTTTGCTTCATTAAATTTCCTTTAACAGATCTCAAGTGTTATATCATAATATTTAGACTTCGTCGTTGCAAAAATGATATAAATAACCCATTCATTGTGTTGTTTTTTTTATAAAAATATAAATAAGGAAATTAAAAAATACTACAACTCAAACTTACACCTTATTTATTAATTTTCAATTTTTATTCTCTTACATGAAGAAAATTGGAAAACCTTTATTTTGAAGAAAAAAGAAAATATGTAAAATATAAATAATTATAGTAATAAGCTCACAGAAAGACAAAAATATTTTTTTTTATAGAAATACCAGCTGATTTTTATTTTATTTTATCAAAGAGAAGGGGTTTTTATTTTATCAAAGAGAAGGGTGCAGAAAACACCCCAACAGAAAAAGTCGTTCTCAAAATGAAAAATAGTACAAAATATAATACATACCCCATGGCAAAAGAAAGCGATTTAATTCTCACATTCCTAAAAGCACCGATAATGATTAAACATTGAAACATTTTTTTATAAATCAAAGAATTTTCCTTCATTATAGCAAGCTTTATTAGAGATTAGCAAAGCCAAATTTTGATCTTAGATTCACAGTAGAAAAAAAAAAGATAAATTCTCAACAACAATAAGAGTGTGCCCTTTAATACATGGTAAATAGTCTCGTATCTACCTTCACCGATATAGTTATCGTTTGCAAATCCATTGCTTACAACCTCGATGTTTTTAAGTCATTAATGCTTAAAAAAATATTATTCAAATGATACACTTTTAAAAGTAGTTAAAAAACTAATACCATTTTAGGAAATCTCTTCTTGCAAAGGTAATTTCAATTTTATACATGCTAAGAGGCGATTTCTGGTTATGTTGAACTCTCCTCTTAAAAGGTGAGTTTTTCTCCCCCCTAGGCTAATTTAGCTGCATAAATTTATGACACAAGAATATATTACTATTGCTTAAGGAAATGGTAAACTCGATGAAGGGGGCTACAAAAATATACATTGTACAAAGATTTCATTGTTGGGGCACTACGATTTTGTTGTTGCCTTAACTATGAGACTCTGATTGTATAAATCATTTTCGTTAGTAGGGATCAAGTTGTGTATAGTTTAAAGAGTCCACCTTGTACATGCACATGGGGATAAATGTACATAAGGATTGATCATTGCTTCATTGACCTACTGTGCCTAAGACTGAGACATGTAAGCCGCCTTCATCGATACACCTCCCCAATGTGTTGCCTCCATCATTGGAGCATTAGCATGTACCTGTTATGCCTTCGTCATAAGAGTCTAAGCTTTCACCCCATGATATGTCAGCCTCATGTAGTGCCTCCATCATAGAAGAGCTAGCCTACATTTTATGATACTCTATACTTGTGGTGCCTTGATCATAAAAGTGTAGCCTACACCTCTAGTAAAAGCACTCCATGGTTGCTTCACCTCTATGATCACTCTCCCATGGGAATGCTATGATGAAACACTATGAAGACAATATCATACTACTCGTCTTAATGACCAATAAGAACGATTAATCCACATTCCAAACGTATCTCACCAATATAGATTCAAACCCTACATTGTATATTGTGACATGCAACGTATTATCATCATTCGAACCACTAAGTTAAGTGACAAAGACTTGTGTGGATGTGTTGTTGTATGAGAGTACTAGGAAAGTTGTGCTCTGGTAGGATTAGGGGTGAAGCTACTATTGGAAAATGCGGCGCAGACGCAGAGGAGACGTTTAAAAAAATAATAAAAATGAATCTTTTTCGATAAAAAGAAAAACAAGCGCGATACAATGATTTTCAAAAATAATTTTTTTATTGAAAACTCTTTTCAATCAGGCAGGATCCATTATATATTTTATACATTAAATCTACAACATACAATGTTAGGAATCATATACATCTTGTAGTCTATATCAAGCGTCCTTGCAAACCCGATCGATCCTCCGTCCCACAAAATCGTTTCAACGATCAGTAAACTCCGAGATCCACACCAAGATCTTTCAAGTCAATCATCAACGTACTAGGACGTGTGTGGGCATGTTGAATATTATAAGACACGTTTTCTGTCTCTAGATATTCTCAACACATGAGATCTAGAGATTTACTAATAATCACTTGATTTTCTAAAAGAACACGATGAATATTCTTTTTGAAATTTGATTAACTATTAATCGTAGAAAAAAATCACTCTGAGCAATTGTGTTCTCAACCCAATTCTCTGATTGCTGAACTTATTCACTTGCTTAAACTAATTGATGCCATTAGAATAATATATGTATATATTCTAGATAATGACGTATAAGATATTTAAGGATAATTAAAAAATAATATTTAATTTTAAATTACCCAATGCAGTGGGATCCACTGTATAATGGTACATAACTACAGTGTCGCACAGCACTGCAGTTGGCCTCACGGCACTATGTGTCATGCCATACTGCAGTGTTGTCCACCTACTGTTGTAGTCCATGGTGATTTATGATTCTCAATCATTTATCGACATGTGGCAATGATTACAAATTAAATATTTATTTTAATAAGATAAAAATCTAGATATTAATTAATTCAAAATTAACATATTTGATTATCCATATCAACTAAATTATCTGTTATTTCACAAATTACAGATTTAGTTTATCTAAATTATTAATTTATTTCAAAAATTAGATATTTTGTCTCTCTTATCGATAGTTAAAAAAATATTTGATATATATATACTCTAAAAATTATGTTTACATATATAAATAATTCAATTAATTAATTTTTTATTAATTAATCACACATAATTATCTCATAATTATGTACTTGTCCCATAATAAAAATTCATTTGCAAGTTAGTTCTTTTTCATGTCCTGAAATATTCACACCATAGACTGTGCAGTACAGAAGTGACTTGAGGAGTATGGACCTATAATCCTAAGCTCCAATAAATTAGATTATTAATTAAACTCTTTAATTAAATAATCTTATTTATTAATTCTATTATTACTCCACTATAAATATGAAATTGCACTCTTAGTGATTATAGATTGTATTTACAGAGTATTCTCATGTAGTCCACTTATATAATCATTTCATATAGTTCTGTCCTTCCATTATTGGTTCGTAAATTAGAGCTGATCAAAATTATCATTTTACCCATCTAAATACCTCTTGATCCTTAAGTACCATTAATCAACAAGTAAATGACTAATTTATAATTGTATTATAAATTTGAGCTCAATAACCATTCAATTCCAGAATTAACACTTAAGGAAACCAATATACGATCCGTTAGAAAAACCTGAGTTTCAAATCTTGTAAGATCATGTTCCCAGTCATCTATATCACTGAATCTCCAAAATAAAAGTCACTAGCTTATTTTATAAATAAACTTTAACGAGAAAATCAAAAGATCTAGTAGACATGTATATGAATTCATGACTACTCAAGATTCAGATTGATCTACATATGATCATCGAATTGATGTGTATTAAATCTTTATGATAAATGGCACGTTGATAAAGATATTAATTCACATCGATCTAGTCATATATAATCTCATTATATAAAGCACATTCACTAAGATGTCTATCCACATCCATGATCCAGATCTAGATCACACACATTCATAATACTTAGTGAACCGTACTAGCAACCATTCATAAAAGATTCTATACTTTAATATGTTGCTGGAAATTTTATTCATTATATATGATCTTAATTCTCTCGTACTAATACAAGATCATAGTCTCATTAATGAATATGAAATTTTCAGATATTTATATAAATTATTCAAAAATAATTTTAAAAAACAATTATAAAAAATGTAATTCCATTAAATTTCATACCAAAATGTCAATACACATGCTTTGAGGGCATAACCCCCAACAATCTCCACTTACGCTAAAGCAAATGTGACATCTCTCTCAACCCCATGTTTTGCACAAGACCCTCAAACATCTTTGCAGGAAGTGTGTTGGTAAATGGGTCAGCCAGGTTCTGATCCAACGTTATCTTCATAACAGTTAGATCACCAGTATGACCGAGACGTCGACTTTTGACTATCTTTAGATGATTCATAATTAGTATATCCAGTGCGATTCAGGTCTCCAACTGAACAAACAAGAATATATTTTCTCGTTCTCCTAAGATACTTGAGAATATGCTTTACTACAATCCAGTGTTCTAAACCCGGATTCGATTGATAACGACTGACAATTCTTACTACATAACAGATGTCTGGTCTCGTACACAACATTACATACATGAGACTTTCCCATCTATCCCTCTTTTCTTCTTAAAGATTCATTTACATCCAATGAGCCTGATATCTTCAAGTGGATCTATAAGTTCCCAGATGGAATTGGAATACATAGATTTCATTTCCTGGTTCATGGCATCTTGATATTTATCATTTTCAAGATCATCTATTGCTTCTTCATAAGATAATGTATTGTCCTTATCTGTGTATGACACTAGGACGTGTGCCTCTAGTTCGTAGCAAACTAGTTGCACCGGGGTTTCCTTTACAGGAACTGTGATTTCTCTTGTTTGTCATTTATTAGTAGAAATTGAAGGTGTTCTAATCTCATCAGCAGCTAATTCCTCGAGAAGTACTTTGCTACGGGGTTTGTAGTTTTGCATATAATCATGCTCAATGAATGTTGCATTTGCTGACACGAACACCTTTTGATCGTTATGACTATAAAAATACCGACATCTAGTCTTTGGAGCATAGCCTACGAATATGCATACTTCAGAAATTGAGTCTAAATTTATGGTTTTTGGTCTAAGAACATGAGCAGGACACCCCCATATATGGAAATGACGTAAACTACGTTTGAAGTCATTCCATAACTCTAAAGGCGTCTTCCTTTAGACTTAGAGGGTACTACATTCAAAATCTAAGTAGTCGTGTGTAGTACGTATCCCCAAAATATAAGTTACAGTGATGCGTAGTTTGACATCGACCTAATCATATCTAATAAGGTTTGGTTTCTCCTTTCTACAACACCATTTTGCTGTGGTATTTCAGGTGCTATGAGTTGGGATAGGATTTCATACTCTAGCAAGTAATCCTTGAATTCAAAATCCAAGTATTCACTACCTCGATCGGATCGAAGGATTTTTTATGATTTACCTAATTGTTTTTCAGCTTCAACATTGAAGTCTTTAAACTTTCCAAAAGTTTCAAAATTTTTATGCATTAGGTAATTATAACCATATCTTGAGTAGTCGTCAATAAAAGTGACAAAATACTCATACCTACATCTATCTTGTACATTGATCGGTCCAAGGACATCACTATGTACTAGTTCAAGTGGTTCCTTAGCTCTTTGGCCCTTTCCATAGAAATGTCTCTTGATTATTTTACCCTCTAGACAAGATTCACAAACATAAAGAGTTCCAAATTTTAGTTCTCTCAAAGCACCATACTTTGTTAACATATTTAATCTATCTAAATTAATATGTCCCGACCTAAGATGCCAAAGATATGTATTATCATCATCATGAGAAACTCTATGTCATTTGTTACTTTTAGAATTTGCTACGTTAAATAATTTTTGACACACGTTCAGTAAGTTTACGCATGTATAACCCGTTTATAACTTTTTCATAGCTAATATCGAATCAATTCTTAGAAATAATAAACTCTTTATTAATAAAAGAAACTTCCAATAATTGTTCTTGCAAAAATAAAAAGAAATCAAATTTCTCAAAACTCCACGAATATAATTAACACCGTTCAAAACTAAATAATTATATCCAAAAAGTAAATGGACTATCTCTAATGCTTTAGCTGACACTAGTGCGCCGCTGCCAACTCTCAAAACGACCTCGCTATCAACCAACTCCCTTAACGAATCAAGCATCTACAATGAAGAACATACATGGTTAGTGACCCTTGAATCAAGTATCCAGGATGACAAATCATATTCTACTAAGCAAGCTTCAAGTACAAGTAAATCATATTTATATTTCTTTTTCAGCTCAGAGAGATACTTATTACAGTTTCTTCTCCAATGACCTTCAACCCCACAATGGAAACATTTTCTCTTGGGCTTGATATCTTTCTTGTTCTTCTTGGCTTTTGGCGATATCTTTGCTTTCTTCCATTTCGTGTTCTTACTTTTACCCTTACCATTGATCTTCTTCCTCTTGTTACTTTTAACAATAGTGGAAGAAGGCTTTTGCTCGTCAACATTTACCTCGCCTTCTTTGGTCATTCTAAGGTTGAGTGACTCAAAATTTTACAGTTCACTCAACAATTGAGTCATATTGAATTGTAACTTGTTCATAACATAGTTGGTCGTGAACGTAGAAAAAGCTGGTGCGAGCGACTCAAGTATAATGCTAACTTGAGTCCGCTCATCAATGGTCACCCCGTGTACTTCTTTCCCGTGCATTATGTTGATTATGTTCAAAACATGTTCTATCACAGAAGTGCCCTTTCTCATCTTAGTCATCATATAACTCCTAGTGGCCTTATGACGACTTTGATCAGACTACTACCCAAACATCACCTGTAGAGATTCCATAATCTCATAGGCAGTCTCCATGCTTTCATGCTTGTTTATCAGAACATGATTCATGCTCACAAGTATGTAGTACTTCGCTTTGTTATTAGATATGATCCAAACATCATATTTGTCCTTAACATTCTTAGGGGCATAAACAGCAGGCTCCTCGTGACATTTCTCAGTAAGAACGAACTTATAGTTCTCGCAAATCAACATTAAGTTCATATTTGATTTTCAACGTATGAAATTAGCACCATTCAATTTTTCAAGCGCGAGTAAAGCAGTAACAGAGTTACCCGTGGTAGACATAATAATGATAACTGAAATTTAAAACATACAATATACAATATAATTGATAAATATCTATTATTCAAAAATTAAACATGATGCATGAATGCAACATAATAAACACATAAATTTAGCATTTACTAATCGCGATGAAACAACCCAACGATCAATGTGCCGCCTTAGGGTCAGTAAGATTAACCTTAGACTGTCTATGAGACATTCTCATCCTTATTAATCAAAACTTAAAATATCTCATAATTTCTCTTTTAACAATAAGGTATCGCTTGTTCGGTCATCACAACTATCCACATAAAAGCTTAATTGTGATTTTGTGTGTAACTCATCATTTCAGATTCTATGACTTCATTTAAAATATGTCGCCTTAGGGTCGGTCAAAACTAAACTACATCACTTCCTCATTCTTTCTAAGAAGTCCAACCTTGGTATTGGTACAGCACGAAACCTTCCTTAGGAGGATGAAAACAAAGCCATCTCGAGCCCCTTACTGCACATCACGGTGTTGTACTAATGATGGAGACCATAGGATAGGTTGACATATCAACCTTTTTCCACTCACTATTTTAGGATTATGTGTTTCCATTTGAACTAATTAATTAATTCCAAATTATCCGTTCGTTAAAATATTTCCCTATGAATATTTAATAATTAGTTATGACAATCTCATTGGTCTAAGTTTATTTAACCTTCTAAAGCGCCTAAGTCATAATTATGTGAATTTAGATTAACTAATTATTTATATTCATCAAACTTTAATAAAACTCTTTTACTAAAGTAAGTTAACCTAAATGTTACTATGGCCTTTAATGTTGTGTGATTACTAAGTTTTAACTAATTAAAATATAACAGTTTACATGTAATTGATTTCACAAAACAATACACAAATAATTCGGATAATCCTAATAAATCATGTTTCTACTGATGAGATACATGATCAAATTAAAACTGTGTGAGATTTTCATGTATGACATGTGATCGATTAATGCATGGACATGTTATCAAATATAACATTTAAATAATTAAATAAAATAATAATGGTCGGAGTGATTATTGAGTATTTCTAATTTACAACCTTTGAAATATAAAAATAAAATTATAAAGCGGACTTCAAGAATACATATTTCTCAAATATTACATTTTCCTCCTGATGTCCATCTTCATAATCCTCAAGTTTTGAACAAAATCTTATTTAATTAGGAAAAAACTATTTTTCTTAATTAAAATTAATTTCTATAATTATCCCTTTAAAAATAGTGGACTTTGACTTAGTCAAATAAACACTTTTATTTGATTTGGTCAAACTTGGGTCAAACCCAATCAATATGTTAATTTCTAATTTTCATAAAATTAAAAATTAATTTTAAAATTACATTAATTTCATAATTAAAAGGATAATAGATAGAGAAATAGTTATCTACAATGATAGGATTGATTGGTATCAGAATTTCTACAAAACTTCCGTAAAGGTGACAACAGTTTCCACCAACGATATAACTCTTCTACCACCGCCCATCACCGTCGGCCAGCCACAGCCGCCACCGACCACCACCATTGGTTGACGTATGTCTCTAACCACCGTACGGTGCCGATTTTTTTGGCGAAGTCACCAGAACAATAAATTCCGACGACATTGTCAATTTTCAAAAATCTGCGGCGCTAGCACTGAAAGTCTAATTTTCGGTACCGGCACCAGAATTCTAAAAGAATTGTTATTTCTTTTCTTTTTTATCCGTCATTCATCTCGTGCGTTCTTCGTCTTCTCACGATCAGAATAATTATAATAAATATTCAAAATAAAATTACAAAAATTCATACGCCCCAAAATAGCTTACACAAGATCTAAAGAAAATTTAAAGAACAAAGTCTAACCTAGTAACATACAATTAACGATCTATTATTTTTCATACATTCAAAAAATATAATCATTCATTCATACATATCTCATATTAATGCAAGAAAATTCACACAACATTTAACATACAAATATATAAAGACCGCTTTGATACCAATTGTTGAAAAATGCGGCGCTAGCGTTTAAATTATTTTTAATAAAATAGAATCTTTTTTATAAAAAGAAAAATAAGCACGATGTAAAGATTTTCAAAAATAATTTTTTTTTTTGAAAACTCTTTTCAACCATGAAGGATCCATTATATATTTATTCATTAAATATCCAACATACAAGATTAGGAATCATATACGTCTTGCAGTCTATATCAAGCGTTCTTGCAAACCCGATCGATCCTCCGTCCCACCAAACCGTTCCAACGATCAGTAGACTCTAGATCCACATCAAGATCTCCTAAGTCAATTCTCAACGCACTAAGACGTATGTGAGCATGTAGAATATTCCAAGATACCTTTTCTGTCATTAGATATTCTCAACACATGAGATCTTGAAATTTACTGAAAAATACTTTTGTCAGACGATTCTCTAAAAGAACAATTTGAATATTCTTTTTGAGATTTGATAAACTACAAATCGCAGAGAAAAATTAATCTAAGCAATTATGTTCTCAACCCAATTATCTGATTGGTGAATTGATTCACTTGCTTCAACTGACTGATGTCATTAGAATAATATATATATATCTTCTAGATAATGGCGTATCAAATATTTAGGGATAATTAGAAATTAAAAAGTACTATTTAATTTCAAATTGCCCAATGCCGTGGGACTCACTGTATAATGGTGCACAACTGCAGTACCACACACAACTGCAGTTGGCGTTAAGCAACATAGTGCCTCACGACGCTGTATGTCATGCCACACTATATTACCATGTGGCACTGCAATGTTGCACACATATTCTCAATCATTGATCGACCTGTGACAATTACTGTAAATTAAATTATTTATTTTAATCAGATAAATATATTGATATTAGTTAATTCAAAATTAACATATTCGATTATCCCTATCAACTAAATTATCTGTTATTTCACAAATAACAAATTTAGTTGATCCAAATTATTATCTAACAATAATTTAATTATCTAATTTCATAAATTAGATATTTTAACTAGGTTGACACATCCTTAACATCCTCATCATTTAACCTTGACCAACCAAACAAAGCGAAAGGACCAAAAGAAGCACCACAGATGAAGTCTCAACTAAGAGCTCCAAGAACCCTCCATTAACTAGTCTCGTTAAAATCTTTTGTGAAAAAATCCCGAAGGAAAAAATTTAGAAAAGAAAAAGAGTACTAACTAACGGAAGAAAAAATAAAAGAAGAAGCAAAAGAAAAAATCATTCAACTACAAAATCAAATTGGAAACCAATCACTCTAGGAGAAACTAGATCCGACAATACCTATTCTAGCCAGCTTGTGAGCAATAATATTTTCCTCCCAGGGATATAACTAAAACTAAGCTTATAACAATTCTTAAAAGCAAAAATATCTGCAACAGTGACATCATTCCCCAAAAATTCACTAGAAACATCCTTACGGAGCTCAACCAATTCCTTCGAATCACTAAAGATTTCAATCTCGTCACCTACATGAAAACCACCATTTTCCAACCCCCTCAGCACAACACGAGCTTCAGAAGAGAAAATGGTCTCTGCAATCGAATGCTCCAAAGCTCTTGGCCCTTTGAATCAGCCCATCTCTGTCCTTCACTAAGAAACCAGTACCTCGCTTACCTTGCTTCCATGAACAACCAGCCCACAACTGCAACCGAGCTCGCCGATCATCCAGAAAAGGTATTTGAACGGGAGTAGGAAGAGAATGACAACTATTCAGATTTGAAAAAAATTAGTTTGCCAAATTTAGAGCTACCAGCGGAGAAGGAGACCCATCCCTGAAACAGGTTTCATTCCGAGCTTTCCACATGCACCAGAGACCCACTGCAAACCATGACAAACATTCCTAAACGAAATTCCCACGACAACTAGCAACGATACCTTTCCACACTGACTAGAAATCCCCCAGGGGGAATAATTCAGAACGAAGTTGGAGTGGGCTTGCGAACCAAAAAGCCCTACTGAAAGAGCACTGGAAGAAGAGATGGACAACCGATTCTTCCATCTGATTGTATAACGGGCAAAGAGGATTAATGTTAAACCCCTTCTTCACCAGGTTAGATTTAGTAACTAAAAAATTCTTAGCACACCTCCACTCAAAAGGCAGTTTCCAAATTGTCTTCCATAGAACCAAGTTTGAAACATTAGAACTGGATTCCCCTATTGTGAATTTACGAAGATTTCTGTTTTTGATCATGTTAACTGTAACTCTATAGCCTGATTTAACATTATAATTACCATCTTTAGAATAACATCAACTAATGTGATCAGGATTCTCTTTGTTGCTGAGATAAATAGATTTGATAATAGCTGCATCTTCGCTGTTGAAAACCATATTGATTCGATGAACGTCCCATCTACCATTAGGGTGTATAAGATCTTGACGCTATGAACATTGTCCCGATCAATAGAAGTAACCTTGAATAATTCAGGTCTAGGCACCCAAGGGTCCTTCCAGATATCAATATCCTTGCCGTTCCCCACCTTCCAGCGAATCCCACGCAAAAGAATTTTCCTGCCCTCCAGGATACTCCTCCACCCTTACGAAGGTCTATAGTTAATTTTAGCATTAAGGAAGTCAGTATTCCGAAAATACTTAGCTTTCAGAAATTTGGCTAAAAGTGAATTAGGCTCATTAATAATCTTCCACCCTTATTTGGCAAACATTGCAATTTTAAAGCAGTGCATATCTCTGTCCCTCCTTCACTCTTGCTAGAGGTAAGGTTTTTCCAAGATGCCCAAATAATATCATCCTTAGCGACAGACCCAGTCCACCAATATTTAGCCATCCTGACACAAAGATCATCAATAAGCGTAATAGGAAGCTTAAAATAAGACATAGCATAAATAGGCATGGCCTGAGCAATTGCTTTGATAATAATCTCTCTCCCTGCAGCAGACAACCAACGTTCAACCCAACCATTTAGTTGGGCAATAATATTTTCTTTAATCTCATTGAATAACTCCTTCTTAGGCTTAGAAAAATCAGAATCTAAACCAAGATGCTTCCCAAGACTTTTCCCTGCTTCCATACCCATCAATCCTGTCAAAAAAGGCTCGTCTGCCCGAGTAACATTATTGCTAAAAATGACACTACTTTTCTAAAAGTTTATCACCTGGCCTAAGCAAGAACCATAAATCTCAAGGATCTATGCAATATACTTAAACTCGTGAACATCCGCCCTGTAAAAAAGAATACTATTATCTGCAAAGAAAAGATGGGGAATAGAAGGGCCAGACCTGATAGCTCTAAAACCATGAATCTTTCCCATAGAATCAGCATCGACAAGCATAGCAGACAAAGAATAAAAAGACAAGAGGATAAAGGGTCTCCCTGTCTCAATCCTCTCTCCAGATAGAGCACACTAGATATATCTCCATTAACAAAACACTGAAAGAAACCAATGAAATACATGAAATGATCCAGTTACACCGCTCCTCAGAAAAACTCAGCCGTCTTAATACTGCAATGATAAAAGACCATTCGATTCTATCATACGCCTTTGACATATCGAGTTTTATAGCCGCAAGTAGTTACCTTATGCCATTTCTTCGTGATAGCATGTAGAATCTTGTGAGTAATTAAAATATTATTACTGATATTCCGACCCTGAATAAAAGCGCTTTGAAAAGGGCTAACAATATTATCCATTACGTCATGAATCCTATTAGAGAGAATCTTATAAATGATCTTATAGGACACATTGCACAGGCTAGTAGGACGAAGATCAACCATAGATTGCGGACTCTTCTTTTTCGGGATAAGAGTTAGAAACGTATAGTTAATACCCTTGGGCATAAATCCCTGGTTGAAAAACTCTTTAACAAGCTTGTACACATCCTTTTTGAGCAAATCATAAAATTGACTATATAAGCTAGCTGAGAAATTGTCTGGCCCAGGGGCTTTAGTATCCTTAATTTCTTTAATAGCTATGTCAATCTCTGAATCATCCACCGCTCTATCCACATTTGCACGCTCAATAACATCTATCTTCAGATTAATTAAATGAATAGCTCGGTCAATATTGATCGGATTAGAAGACTTGAACAACTCCACAAAATTAAATTTAGCTTCCTGCATGATATCCTTTTGTTTAGAAATCCAGTTTCCATGTCTTTCCCGAATACCATGGATTTTATTACACCTTCTCCTGCTTTGCACTTTAGTGTTAGAAAACTTGGTGTTCTTATCCCCAGAAGCTAACCCCTCAACTTTGGATCTATCTCGCCAATAGTTCTCTTCCTGAATAAGAGCCTGCTCAAGACTAGATTCCACCTCTCTAATACCGTTCAAATCAATATCCAGAGTATTGTTGGAATAAAGCTCTCTAAGTTTATTTTCCAACTTTGAAGTAAGGGTCTTAAAGTTGGCACACGGTTCATTTTTTCTCCAACTCAGCAACACTCTTTTAATAAAATTCAGCTTCAAAGAAACAGGGCCGTCCCCCACCTTATTTTTAAGACATCTTAGCCCATCTTCTATCATACCTGAAAATACGTTTCCAATTTGAAAACACATGACACGTATCAATAAGCAACATCACGTGATCTGAACCTACGCTCTCGATATGCATCGTTGATCACTCCCACCACGCCTATTCGACCATGTAAACGGAACTCCCGAGAAACCCTAATCAATCAAGTTATTATCCATAATGAATCTATTATCCATAGAAGACCAATAATTCTGATTCTCTCCTTTCTCTGAAGGAGAAGAAAAAGCATTAAAATCACCACAGATAACAGTTGGCTCCAAAGAAGTTTGAAGCCTTCTCCCAAGTAATCTCCATTGCTCCCGGCGAGTAACTTCATTAGTACTCGCATAAATTCCAAATAATCTCCATTTAGTATTATTACTCCCAGAATCCAAAATCACCGCTTCCACAAAGAAATCAAAATATTTACTCAAAACCACACTATCATAATCCTTCCAAAGCAGAGCTAAACCACCACTCAACCTCTAGGATTGATCGCCATACAAAAATCCATACCGATAATTCTTTTAATTCTTTCCATCATATGAACTCCATTTTTAATCTCACATAAGAAAACCAGGTCCGAGGAGTGAAGCCTAATATGCTTCTTCAGAGAATGGTTTGCCAGAGGTCTCCCCACACCTTGACAATTCCTTATTAAGATCCTCACTGATATGGGTAGGGCCATTTCAAGCTGGCTTCCTCCACCCTACATTCAGATTTATCAACAATAACCTTCCTTTTCTTCCCAGCTTTAGTAACATCAGCATCAAAACTATCCCTCATCAAATCACTTCTGGCCATTTTTTCTCCAATCACAACCACTGCATCATCGTGAGACTTGTTCTTACTATTAGATTTTCACCTAGACATAGAAGCTGTTTTGTCAAGTAAGGGACCCAAACTAAAAGGGTCTAAACCAACCACAATTGGGCCTTCAAAAGCTCCCAATCTAAGCCCACTACTTTCCCCAAATTATGAATATTAATATCAACCAAAGTATTGTCAGTTGTACCTTCTATGTCACCAACGTGATTTATTGAAATCAAGACAGGTTCCTTCGTTAAAAGTCACCTTAGCTGGCCCATGATTCTCTGTATTTGAATTCTCCTTTAAAACAGGGGAAGACTCTTTATCATCCACGATTCTAGTAGATTTAGGATAAATATTTGCAAAATTATCCTTAAAGGAAACGCCCGCGCACCTCCTAGATAAGGGGAGTTCTGAAATTTCTGCCAAATCTTTATCAGTTTCCACAAGAAGTCTCCCTTACCATAACTCCTTCCGAAAAATCCTCCACGATCTCCTTCCCCTTTCTCCGGTAGCTTCTTCGTCCACTGAGTGGCCGGAATAACTCATCTGACCCTCATCTTTCTCGTTAATAGTAGAGAGACTTCCTTCATCCCTTGGGCCATGTGCATCTAGACCAGATGGTGCCTTCAAATTACCCGATCTTCTCCAATTGTCCACCTCATTCTCAACCCTTTCATGGAAGAACCGAGAGTTTGGAACGAAATTTCCTTCTCTGTTCTAATCATGCCAGTCTTGAAATCTATCTTTAAAGCTACCTCTATGACCTTTGCCTCTACCACCGAATCTTCCCCATTGATAATCCTGTCTACATCCAAAGTTAGGATGAAAGCTCCCCATCTCATTAAAAAAACCAGCTTTAATGGAGTTATCATAAACCCCTACTCTATCACCTTCGCTCATCATATTATCCTTACGCGAACAATGTCCTTCCGAATGAAAGATATGACCATAAAAATTGTAGAATCTAAGAGATCGTTCAATCTTGAAATTGCACCAATATTTTCTATCATCAAAATTACGAAAACTCCTTCTTGAGAGAGGTTTACAGATTGAGATTTCAACCTTAACCTGAACATACCACTTCAGTTCAATGCCGTCCTTGACAAAACTATCATTCGTAGCCAACACTCTACCCATTTTCCTCCAAGAATGGCTATGAACTTACTATTACGACATTTGATAGGAAGTTGGTGAATCTGAAACCAAAAGTTGTCCTTGAGAAAAACCTCTGAATCAAAATTCAAACCCTGTGACCATTTTTTTACCACAAACAGCTGCTCCTCAAAAAACCAAGGCCCATTATTACATATAAAGTCAATCATGGCTTCAGATTTGAAGAAAATCTGAAACTTATCTTTTTCTACTTCGACAAAACGCAGATCATTATTAGAGTTCCATGCTTTAGGAGAGCTCTTCTGAGACCTAGGAGGTTGTATTTCCTAAACGCGTAAAGACGTCCAAGAATACTCAAACGACAATCTTCAATATCCATGAAATTTTCCTCCCTCGAAATGAAAACTTCTTCTATTTCGTCTTCCGTAAGACTCCAAGAATCGAGTTTCCTCATTAATTCCTGATCGATAAGACCATAAGAATATATATCGGATTCTATCGACAATCCTAACAACGTTCAGGAGAAGAACCAAACGTGAAAAGAAAACAGCTCCCTCTCACACGACCAGGGAGGCAACTCGCCTGAAAGGCCTGGTTAACTTCAGAGTTCCCTTGACGATATTCGTTGTTGAATGTCATCTAATTATTGTTCATATTAATAAGGAAAAAAATGAAGTACCAGCTGATTGACAAAAGAAATTAAATAACAAAATAACTAAGATAACATATTGGAGATTAAAATATTTAGGTCCTTATCAGAAGAGTTTCTCTTACTATTGACATGACTTAATTAGCTCATGACATGTGTTAGAAGAAAATAATAATAATGGTAATAGGGTTCTGTAATTCTTTTGATTAATAATCAAATTTAATCAGTAGGACCCCATTCTAAACTTAATTATAAATTAAATTAATTAAAATATCTGACGATTAGATTACACTCACTGGAATTGGAAAATGTCCCATTGGAAATGACCAGAAAAATTCTGCCCCCCAAACTTATGAGCCAGAAAGTGAGCAGAGAGAAAAAGAAGCGAACTTGCAGAAAAAGCATCCGAAAGCTGAAAGCATCTCTTTTTTTCAATTATAGAACAAAAGGGTGAGAGAGAGAAAAAATGTCATTTTCTTTTTCTTCTTCACTTTCTGTTTTCCCATCACCAACTTCTTCAACTTCCAACAGCCATTTTCCTCCTCGATCCACCACGTATCCTTCATCTTCTCCACGGCATCGTTTCTTTCACGGAGCTAAACCTTCCATTTCTCTTCCACTTCATCGTTTTCACAGTGAACCCCTTCACTGTTCGTCTCCTTCGCTTTCCATGTCCGTTGAAGAACCCACTTCGACTTTTCAGGTTCTTCTTCTCTTCCCCAATCCCAATTCCATTGTTTCTATATAAAAATATCAATTTAGAACTTTACAAAATTGTTTACTTTTGGGATTTTGTTCTCAATTATGATATAATTTACTTCCATAATTCTCTGTAATGCAATAACTCAAAGGATAAACATCCTGTTAAATTTAGTTCATTTTTAAATAATAATCAACCGTATCATAAATTTTGGGGTTTTGTTGAATATAGTAAGCAAAGTTGCAGTTTCCAAAAGAAGAAGAAGCAAAGGGTCTCGAGAGAACGAAAATTGAGCCAATATCAAACCCATTTCGTGTTTTCATCAGTGTTTTGTAAATGTGAACGACCCCTTAAAAGTGTTTCTGTTAGAAGTTGAAAAACTATTGGCAATATCAAATCTAAGATGCTTTATGTTCAACTTATAAAACTTCCCTTTTTTAATTGTACAAAGTCAATAACATTGAAATCAAATGAGGTAGAAAAAAGATGTTTAGCAATGGTAGAACTTATCGTAACCTGTTAATTTGGCTGAAGTTCGTTTTGTGCTTCTTACTGAATTTCAATTCTTGCTATCTGGTTCCCAGTTGGATGATAGTTTACTATATTCAAGAGCGTATTGGGTGAGCAAATATATTATTGCCTGGAACGTTGAAATTGAAAGTGGTTCGTGTTACTTATTTGCTAGTGAAACGGCTGCTTTATCGGTAACAGCTAGTGGAGTTGAAGGTGTGAATCTTACCATATTTTCTGTTGCATTGTGGTGCTTTGAATAAAGTCAAACCCAATCAAATCCTTGTTGACAGGCCAGGATGTGAAAATTAAGCTTGAAGAAGACTATGGTCCTCTCCCAGCAAATGTAATAATTTAAAGTCAACTTTGATTCAGTAAATTTTAGAGCTCCCCACTAATATTCTACCTCTAGTTTGTTGTTACAAATGTTGATTGTAGCTTCTAAGATCATTTTCGAGGACTGAATAATTTTCTCTAAAATCAATGTTGTTAGGTGATCAAAAAATTTCCTCATATTCGAAATTACAGGGCTTTCAAGGTCCCTGCTGATTTGGACGTTGGAGCGCTAGTCAAATGTCAATTAGCAATTGCCACTTTCACTTGTAAGAATGATACTAAAGTTTCCACTTTTCTGTCATTCATGAATTAATTACCGTTAGTTTGTTTTAGCAATAAAATGTGCCAATGTGGTATTGTGGCATTCACCAGAAATTGATACGTCACTGTTCATTCGTGCGTTGGGATGTTGCTATTGTTGGGATGTCTTTCATATTGAATGCAGATATCCTTTGTGAGCTCTGTAGGAAACCATATTACTTTGAATGTGTCACTTTCTTAAGCATATGTGCGTACATAAGTCCTAATGTATCATGCATCTCCTTGTTTGTTTAATGGTTTTACGTTTATTAACAAAAAGTTTCTATCTTATCATGGCTAATATGATATATGTACGTAATGGTTGTTGCTCACTTTCCACGTCAAATTGTGCTTGGCTTGAGCACAGAGTACTCAGAAATACCATTTTCCCCTTTGGTTCACAACTAACATTTTCACGCAGAAGTGCTCAATTCTTACTTGTTTCTAGCTCCTTTTTCTTAATATTATGCAGCCAATGAGATATACAGCAAAGCCACTGGCCTGCAGTTACCTGGTGTTTTGGACGAGTTGTTCTCTTATGATGGCCCCCTGGGAGCGGTTCACTCGGGAGAAGATATATCACTTTACCTTTGGGCTCCAACTGCACAAGTATACCCTCTGTCAGAAATCTTTATTTCCTACTTGTTCTTTTTTAAGTATATCATTTATCTTTTACTCGACTTTTTCTACATCGAACAGGCAGTACAGGCTTACATTTACAGGGAGCCATCAGGTGGAAATCCGTTGGAAGTTGTCCAGCTTAAGGAAGTTAATGGTGTTTGGAGTAGTAAGGGATCAAAAAGTTGGGAAGGCTGTTATTATGAATACGAAGTTCATGTCTACCATTCTAGCACCATGCAAATTGAAAAATGCTTCGCCAATGATCCATATGCTAGAGGGTATGCTCATTCTCTCATTTAGACTTACCCTTTCGTGAGAAGCCATCAAAATGTTTCTTTGTTAACTTATGTAATACCGATACAAAAAGCTTGTAAATTATGATATTTGTATACATATTTGTGTAATTTTATTCTCAAAATTTTTCCTTGTTTGAGCAGGCTCTCTTCAGATGGAAAGCGTACACTGCTGGTCAATGTTGATTCTGATACTCTAAAGCCTGAAGGGTGGGACAAGTTGGCAGATGAAAAACCTCAAGTTCAATCTTTCTCTGACATGAGTATTTATGAGTTGCACATAAGGGATTTCAGGTAAATGCCTAATTCTTATTTAGCTTACAAGTCGTAGCTTCGTGATAGGTCATCTTCGAGTTTCTATTTCGTGAACGCAACATAAATGATTGAAGATGATTACATAGAAAGTTCACCAGATTCTTTACAAATTGTTCTTGGCCGGAGGGTGTACTTTTTTAACAGGCTTCACTCATGGTGGTAGCTTCAATTGGTTCCTTAATCCCGATTGTATCAATAATATATCTACTTTATGGATATTGTGGGACTAGGCTGATGAGGGAGGAAAGTTCGGCCTCGAAGTTCATGCTTTAGTACTATAAAGCTAGAAGCCTGCTAGAACGCGTTTCCCTCTTTCTATGCAGCATAAACTAGCTGAAGCAGGGGTTTCCCTTTTTAGTCTCACGCTTTACCATCTCTGGAAGACACAAAGGAATGGTCGTGCTGTCAAGGATTGGCATTAAATATTGCTTCCCACTAAGACTGAAGCAAAAATGTTATTAGCGTTCTAAATACAAATTTATATGCTATGACTTGTGTATGGCTAGTCGTAATAGCGCCCTTTATCCTATTATTTCTTTCTGCTCTGTGACAATTGATCGGCAGTTGTGTGTGTTTTCTTCTTAATGTTATGTACTGATAATGCAGTGCAAGCGACCTCAGTGTGCATCCTGATTTTCGTGGTGGTTATCTGGCCTTCACTATGCAGGTGTTTTCTGGTTTCCATGTTCCGCCTTCACTTTAACATTAATTTTCTTGATTTAGCATCATATTTGTTTGTTTAAGCAAGCGTATTTTCTTCTTGTTGCTTTCATAGCTATTTTGAAATAAGCGTTTTTGTTTTCAATTACTTTTATGTATCGATGTTTTCTGAAATTCCTTGTGGTAGAAGAAGAAATGGTAAGTCTGAGAGGACCGGGATGACCAGGATAATTAATCACATACTATATACATAGTTCTCTTTGTATGTGCGCCCACACACACAATTGGTATTAGATGTGAGGGAAATATTCTAGATCGACTTTTTAACAATAGACATTTGGGTTTGAAGGATTCGGCAGGTGTGGTTCATCTGAAGAAATTATCAAATGCGGGCGTCAGTCATCTGCATCTGCTGCCGACCTTCCAATATGCTGATGTTGACGATGAGAAGGAGAATTGGAAGTGTGTGGGTAAGGATAAATCTGAAAATTGATTCATCTCCAGATTTCCTTTTTCCTGCAATGACGCCTTATGTTTTCTCTGTGCAAAAATGTTTTACAGGCACAATTACATGTTATTGGTGGTTTCAGCCTTTTGAACTGCAAAAAAATTTACCTATATCCATGAAATCCTTTAATATTCATATAAATGACTTTCATCCATCTTTTTCAAGACATGTATGTTGTTTGTAACTATTTTGGGCAAACATTATTAAAGGTTGAGAACGTTGAATACAATTTTGATTTAATCTCTTGATTTCGAAAGGCATCAAGCTCTGATGTACTTCCTTTGATGTGAGTGAACTTATGCTTGGTGCCTTTGCCGGACTTGATGATATGAGTGCTTTTTGCAGACACTGAAGTTTTGGAAAAATTTCCGCCAGATTCAGTCAAACAACAGGCTCTAATTACAGCTATCCAAAATGATGATGGATATAACTGGGGGCATGCTCATTCTATTCTGATTGCTTGTAACATTATCAGATTCTATTTAATCATGTTCCTTATTCATGTTGGTTTGCATTGTCCTATCAAGGTACAATCCGGTTCTTTGGGGAGTCCCAAAAGGAAGCTATTCAAGTGATCCAAATGGACCATGCCGCGTGATTGAGTTTAGAAAGATGGTTCAGGTTCATATTTTTAAATTTTTGTTTCAGAATGAATGCATATACCTAGACTTCTGTGATGCTTCGGTACTCAGATGCAAAATGGTTTATCATTATGTATTTTATTGTAGGCTCTTAACCGCATTGGCCTTCGTGTTGTATTGGATGTTGTCTACAATCATTTGCATGGAAGTGGGCCATTTGATCAGAATTCTGTTCTCGACAAGGTCACAATTTATTATTACTGTACCATGTTATGCATATGCTTTTCTAGTAGGGTTTCAAGGTTACAATCAAAAGATTCTAATGGTTTGCTATGAACTTCACGTTTCCTCACAAATTTGTGTTAAATTGTCTTGTGACATAAAATTTCTTTGTAGATCGTTCCAGGTTACTATCTGCGAAGGAATACAGATGGTTTCATAGAGCATAGCACCTGTGTAAATAACACTGCCAGTGAGCATTATATGGTTGAACGTTTGATTGTTGATGATATTTTGCACTGGGTGGTAAATTATAAGGTACATGCTTGTTAACATTTATGGTGTTTTCTGCGCCTCCATGCTGTCTACTGAAGTTTATATGCCGATAGACCACTTTTCCCTTTTTAATGTAATTTTTAGTAGTTTTCTTGTATTAATGTGTGAAAAGGTTTATCATGGGTTGCATTCCATGCCTATTTCTACAGACAGGCGGTAACTTGTGATGGTGTTTTATCAGGTTGATGGGTTCCGATTTGATCTTATGGGTCACATAATGAAAAGTACAATGGTAAGTGGCATACTCTCTGCATCTCACATAAAATAATTGAAAGTATAGTTGCTTTTCATAAAAGAGAACTTGTTTAGTAGTTACTTGAGGGTTTTGAAGATCTGTGGCATCATATATCTTGAATGCACCATATAAACCATTCATAGGGTTGTTTTATCTGTGGAAATGATTTGGAAGTTGAAGTTATCATATTATTATTCCACGGTTTGATACTTATGATTGGTTTAGTAATATTAAACTAATCAGACAAGATTCATGCAACTAAAGAGTTCATTTTCTAATGTCTGAAGTTGAAAGCAAAGGATGCACTTCGATGGTTAACAAAGGAAAAGAATAGAGTTGATGGTTCAAGTATATATATGTAAGTTTTGAGCCATTAGACATTTTTTTGTGGTGAAAATTGCATTGAGAATTGGATTGACTGTTACATGCTGTCATTGATATGTCTTTAGTTAATATCCTGCATGTTATCTTGAGTAAGGAAATTTTGTCAATGTTCTTTTCAATGTAGATATGGTGAGGGATGGGACTTTGGTGAGGTTGCCAGAAATATGCGTGGAGTAAATGCATCACAATTCAATCTTTATGGAACTGGAATCGGGAGGTATTTCCTTTTGTTTTGTCAACATTTTTTCTCAGGTTATAGTAGGAGGATTGGCATTCTCCCATCCCGCAGCCCTCCAAAGCCTTAGTATTAGTCAAATATAAGTTTGCGTAAGATCTGTTTATCGTCGTGCTTCTTTTCTTTTGAATCGATTTGTTAAGATTGCTTTTTTACCCAGAAATAGAAGAATATCTAAAATTATCTCAGCAAAATAGACATAATATCAGATGTGAGCTTTTGGTAAATAATGAACATGTACGAAGTGGCCTATTTCGACCTAATAATTGAAGAGAATGATAACTTGATCCTGTTCTATCTAGGAGAATTATTTTGTCAATTCAATAATATATTCATTTCAAATTCTCACAAAGCATTTTCTTGACAATTCAATTGGAATTTCGCTTCAGTTTTAATGATCGTATCCGGGACGCAATGCTTGGTGGATCTCCATTTGGTCATCCTCTTCAGCAAGGATTCATAACTGGTCTATTGGTGCAGGTAATAATTATTATTTAAAAATTTATATAATCTCATTATCTAGGAAATTCCATGATTTAGTTCAAAGTGTCCTTAGGTTTCTAATTTTGTAACATAACTATAATGTTCTATTGCATGAAGCAAGCCTTAATATTCTCGTCTACAACCAAGAACAAACATGCTTAGGAATATATTGATGCACTGATGCTTTTGATTTTCTACATAATCCTAGCGGAAGCACTTCCATCCAAATGATATTAGGATAAGCATTCAGCATTCTGTTGGGATATTTATTCTACTCAATATGTTTATTTTCTCTTCTGTTGTTTTCTTCCCTTGCAGCCTAATGGTCATGACCATGGGACCAAAGAGGTTGCTGAACACATGCTTGCTATATCAAAGGATCATATTCAGGTAATCCTTATTTTTTTCTTTGTTCTGTACTGAAGTTGACAGGTTTTGGATTACACGAGATTTTGGAACATATCGCGTCCGGTAGACTATGTCATTGTACAGGAGGATCATCTTTAATAGTTAGATGACTATTACGAGGCAGAAGTTATTTCTCTGATTTTCTTTGGTATTGAGCATTCTGCTTTCACTGTTGGGCTGATAAGGTGCCTCAATGTTTGATGGGTGCCTTCACCATATTTAAATTTTTATTACAAAGAAGTAGCCCATGAATTATGATGATATGAATTCTATTAAAATTAAAAGAGACTGGAAAACTATATGCCTGAAAGGAATCTGCTGCCGTGAAGTCTATTTTTCTATTTACAAAAAAGTTAAGAGTCTATGGGGGCACTTCATTTTTTTTTTCCAGATACTTGACAATTTTGCTAATGACACAATCATTAAAAAATATTTATTATATTGGATTCGATTTACCATTGGTCAACTTTCTTTAATATGTTTCAGGCGGGGATGGCTGCAAACTTGAGGGATTTTGTACTAACAAATTTCGAAGGGAAAGAGGTATGTCATAGTTCCTCTAAATTGAAGTTTGAAATCCTTGAAGATATAGCATTACACGTTCTTCGTAGGATTCCTACATTACATTCATACTACCATTTTTAGATCGAAAATTAGTTTTTCACTTTCCATATCCACCATTAGACCCCATTTCCTCTTTTTTCCTTGTAGCATCAAGTTGGGAGATAATTGATACTGATAGATAAATTACGCCATTAATTTAAGTAGAGGCTGAAAATTATTTTGCAGTATGTGAGTAACTGAAGAAGTAACTATTTTCATACTTTTGCTTCAGAAAGTATAGTGAAAGACAAACCAACTGCGTACGAGATAACCTCTTACATAATGTTGCCATTGACCACGGGAAGATGTGGACGTCTTGACAATATCTATGATAGTTTATAAAGCAAAAATTTTCCGCTCACGTTTTGGATTCTTCTTCCCGTTCTTCTTTTCAGCTAGAAGTTACCTTAAAACATTATTTTACTATTGAGTTTTCCCCCAGGTAAAAGGCTCAGAAGTATTGACTCATGATGGCTCCCCTGTTGCATACGCATCATGCCCCACGGAAACTGTAAAAATCTTACCTTTCATATTCTTTTTTTTCCCCTTATGATTTCATGTAAATCATAATTTGAACATAAGGTGTAATCATGAACGTTATAAATAAAACGCGACTCTTTGGGCAAAAGTCCTGCAGTTGACACCTTTAATTGTTATCCAGGTAAACTATGTTTCTGCTCATGACAATGAAACCTTATTTGACGTTGTGAGTTTTAAGGTAAGCTCAATATTGTTTTTAAGTTTTTTACACCATTTTCACGTAGCTAATTAACTTTCTAATAACAGTCCTATTTTACTTGTAGACTCCAATGGACATTTCTGTGGACGAGAGATGCAGAATAAATCATTTGGCGACTAGCATAATTGCACTATCACAGGTTCTATAACTTTATACCATCTCATTTTCTAGTGCCATCATGTTAAGTTCGTGCTAAACATATTTTTCGATAGGGAATTCCATTTTTCCACTCGGGTGATGAATTGCTTCGCTCAAAATCAATGGACCGCGATTCTTACAACTCTGGTGATTGGTTCAACAGGTCTGATTTTAACTTTTCATTTGTCCAGTTAATTATGTATTAATTAATAAATAATACTCGTATGATAATGTAGATTCTATGCTTTGTTTTCGTATCACAAATTTCAGGCTTGACTTTACCTACACATCAAACAACTGGGGTGTTGGCCTTCCTCCAAAAGAGAAAAACGAAAGGCACTGGCCCTTGTAAGTATTTATTTTCTCTCTCTTTTCCCTTTGAATTTCAAAATTTAAGCTTTTATGAAAGAGATTACCATTGTTTTCCATTTTGCAGGATCAAGCCAAGATTAGCGGATCCATCCTTTAAGCCTAGTAAGAGTCACATCATTGCTGCTGTGGAGAACTTTACGAACTTGTTACGCATTAGGTACTCTTCACCGCTTTTCCGTCTGCAGACAGCTAATGCTATCCAGGTGAGAAACATTACTTGCCGAAAATTAAGTCTCATTCTGTGCTGGGTACACGGAGTTGAACCTACATGATTCTCGTTCCTGAATGTTAGTAATCACAACAATCGTAGTTTAACTTATTCTGATTCTGAATGCTTAGTAAATACATGAATATCATTTCTAATTCACTCTGATTCTGATTCCCGGTCAAACCCATTCTGATTCCGAAAAATCAAGTAAAGCATGCCCTTAGTAGAAACTTAACTTTTCGTCTGTATTAGTTTTGAAGTTTCATAAACGAGTGACTTCAACTAATCCTCTTAAATTTCTTCCATCTAAAAAGATAGAATCTTTTAATAACTCATTCCTCACTATGATACTTGATGTTTGGTAGGAACGGGTGCGTTTCCACAACACTGGTCCATCATCGATTCCGGGCGTCATAGTAATGAGCATTGAAGATGGTTATGAAGGTGTCCCCGGGTTACGGCAACTGGATCCTATGTGGGTACAAAACTTTTGTTTTTGCTTTCTCTTAAGATACAAATGATTCGTTAAGTAAAGATGTCACCTTCTATTTTCATTTACAGTTATTCATATATCGTTGTTGTATTCAACGCGCGGCCGTCTGAGGTTTCATTTGCTAGTCCCACATTGCGTGCTCGGAATCTTCAATTGCATCCCATTCAGGTAATACTAGTAGATAATATGCATTCTGGTATTGCCCTTGACACAGGGCAATGTTCATGTTAGATTGAACTGGTCCACTATGTGATTTCAGGATTTGCTAATTAGATTAAACACATTATTTTGATTGACATTCATGGATGAAAATGTTGCAGATGAAGTCAAGTGATGAAATTGTGAAGAAGTCAACATACGAAGCGTCCTCTGGATGCTTCACCGTGCCGTCCAGGACAACATCTGTGTTCGTCCAGTCTCGTAATCAATAGTAGGATCGAAATTACAAGGTATTACAACTGAGCTGGATCTAAATAAATGAATTGTACTTTTTTTTAAATTATTTATTTGTGTTATTCTTGATAGGAAACGGCTTCTCTGCCCTACGATCGGTATGTTCGTTCAGATCTAAATGATCATATCTCCCCTAATTATCAAGCGTCTTTTTTTTCCTTTTCTTTAGCTCTTGACTAAGTTTATATGATGAATCGTTCAGATCTCAATAAACGACATAAATCAAACTTCTGGATATGCTAATTCTCAACAACGACAAACAAACCGGAATCTTCTTGATGACTGCAATTTTTTTTTGGTAAATTGTATTTTTTATACTTGTACCTTCGATTTATTAACAACTTCTCATTTTGTCGATAGATATACGTGAATCGTTTTGGTATTTGTAACTTGCTAATTCACAAATGTTACTTACCATGATATTCAAATGGTTATAAATTTCTTTGATATAGATTATCTATTTCTAACTTTTGAGACACGTCTAAGGAAAGAAAAATCATCTTCTTAATTTGTGATAATTAATTGAATGATATGAAGAATCTCCGGATCAACATTTTTTTTACAATTTAATGATAATCCTTGCACTTATTTTTTTTTAATATTGTTGAAATATTATTTATTAGTTTTTTAAGGCTCAACCTAAAAACATTTAATTCCCTTCCAAGAAAAACTATTTAATACAAACTTAGATTTTTTTTTTGAATTATGAGTTTACATCCTAAAAATTTATAACCTATCAATTACGTACTCAGTATAACCTAAACTTAATTGATCTAACATATGTATTGTTGACTGTATTATATAAAAAATTCGTTGGACGATGAGAACGAGTTCAATAAAATAACAAATGTAAATGGACTGGCCGCTAGTAACACTAAAACTAGCTAATTTTATATAAATGAAATTTTTTTTATCAATTTGCATCTCCAAATGACCACAAAAGATAGATCAACTTTGAAGTTGATTTTTGGCCCTATATATATACACATAACCATTGACTTTACCCTAACACTAAGATATTTATTCAATCCATAACATATCAAATTAATTGTTCATGCACCATATGCTATATAGTCAATAAACTAAGCAACACATAATTGATATTGTGTAACGTAAAAATTTAAAAATAATTAAACTCGTGTTAGTACAACAGTTAAAGGATTCTTGTTCAAATCCTTATAACAATGTGGCTCCATATTTAATTTGAAGCTAAGCGCCAACTCTTTCTGCCTAACAAATTAATTACAAAGAACATTTAGGTTTACTCATGAGTTTAATTTAGTGTGATGCAAATAAAGGGAATGATTAAAATTTAGTTAATCCAACAAAATTTATGGCATTGAAAACGAGGTTATAAAAATAATAATATATGAAAATGTGTTTACTTTTAGCAATATGAGAAGTTGAAAAACAATGTCCAATCTTAACTTCACATCTTATTTTTTATGTAATAGAACAAATTATGATTACTTTGTAAGTTTTGTAGAACTTTCGAAAACTTTACATTCAAATTAAAGAGAATTAGAGTAAGTTTCACATGAAAAATTATTAATTTTTACATTAAAGTAAGTTTCACACGAAAATTTTACATTCAATAGTTAACCTTTTTTTCTTCTTCTTTTGGTAGATTTTTTGTTATATATAAGGTTTGCTTTCATCTCTCTCTTACTTTCTCTTTGTACAGAATGCCTCACTCCAAAGTTGGCTATGTATACATCTTACTCTTCTATTGGATGACATTTGACTCATATATATATATATATATATATATATATGCACAAATACCCCACTCCCCTCCTCAACTTGATAGCTTCCTCTCTCTCACACACTTTAAAGGGTTTCCTCTAGTGGCAGCGGCGTGACGGTGGTGGTGGTGGAGGAAACATGGAAGTATTGGGTAGATCAAAAGATGTCTCCTTGGGGTCAAAGAAGCAAACCCAAATCATGAAAAGAAAAAGAAGCAAACGCCAAAGGCCTGTCAATCTCCAATTCCTCTTGCAACAATTATCTCAAACTATTCCTATTCAAATGAACAACTTCTTGATTCTCCTTCCACTTCGTTTGATCAATCACAAGACCTCGCAAAAGAAGAACAAGACATAGCCAATTGCCTCATCCTCCTAGCTCGAGGATCATCCCCGAAATCCCCCGAACACGACAAAATGGATCCGCATCCACGACCGTGATCATCACGAGCAATCTCAGGAACTATGCTTATGAGTGCAAAACATGTGATAGAACATTTTCTTCATTTCAAGCACTAGGAGGGCATAGAGCTAGTCACAAGAAGAATAGTAAGACCATGGATTTGATATTTGATTATGAAGAATCTACGGAGTTGAGTAATATTAAAGATGTTTTGCCTAAGGTCCATGAGTGCTCGATATGTGGGGCTAAATTCACTTCCGGTCAGGCATTAGGAGGGCACATGAGGCGTCACCGGATACCGGAGGAAACTATTGGAGCCATGTCATTGGCTCCAAGGGGTTATTTGAAGGATGAGGAACAAGAAGAAGAGAAATCTAAGAAACATAAAAGTTTGATTTCTTTGAGTTTTGATCTAAATCTTCCTGCCCAAGATGATGATCAGTTAGAATTCAAGAGTTTTTTCACGTCAAAACAGCAACAACATGGTGGATTGCCATTACTAAGGATGGTAATTAATTTTGGAATTTTGTTTAGCTTTTTGAAATGATATAACTAATCTTTTTCATATGATTTTTCTTTTATATTTTTTCATTGCTACAATGGATTCTTATTCTTTTGTTAAAGATATTAAGAATGATATATAATTATAAATTTCGGTAATTCCTTTTTATTTCTTTTATGTAAAGAACTTTAATATTTAGTATTTCAATTTTCTGAATATTAAGAACGTTTGTTTACAAGAATATTAATCTATGCAAGCTTCTAGTTCTTCTCAGTTACTAATAAATGGTACACCTAATAAGTACATTTCCCCAATGGTGTTCACAATTGTTACTCTACCGAAACCAAACGGTCCATCAAATTCATCTTAAAGAAGCACATATATATATAGTAGTAGTAGTAGTTCTTCTCTAAAAAAGTCAACTTTTATGCCGGCCATGTTATAGCCTATAGGCATTAGAAATGACCTGTTTAATTATATTTGATCAAAGGTATATATGATAGTCTTGTGTAATGGTCTAATCAAAGGCATTTATGCAAGTTTGGGGTCAAAATAATCTTGTAACATTTTGAGTTTAATTTAGTGGAATTGGTGTGTGTATATATATTATGCCTTTAAGAAGAAAGTGTGAGAAATTATTGGGAAACGAGATGGGAATTGATATCTATAGCAGTTATTGATAGTGATACTCATATTAATACGTACATAAACACGTCATTTGTTACTTTCAAGTCACATAATATAAGTGTAAGTTTTTGCTTATTACAACGTCATGATGCACATTACCCAAAAACCCCATAAGCACTTCTATGATCAAATCATGTTATTAAACAGATTATGAGTGAATCAAGAGGCATAAGTACTTTTAGGAGATTGTTGAGGAAGGTTAGAATGAATAATATAATTCAATTCAATTCAACATATTGAAATGACTATCCTGTAAATGCAAAAGGAGATGGTGCACTAGCCGGAGCATTAGAATGATTGAAAACCCCTGTAAAATACATATAGAAAATATGCCAACAACATCAGCTTCTGATCACACAATTTTAAAACGGTTTTACTTGCAAATAGAAGTAATTGAGGTGTGTACGTACCACATAAGAGGAGGTTTGAAGGAGGAGGACGTTCCTTAGCAGGGTTAGGATCATCATCATGAACTCTAACATACAATTCTTCACCCAAAAACCAATGTGTCAAAAGCTGAGATCTCAAATTCCACATTCCTGGATTATCAAGAAATGCATAAACAGCACTCCATCCTTTTGGATACACTTGCACTGTTGACCTTACCACTGGATCATGCAAGTTATATGTCTTTCTCATTTCTTCTGTCCAATTTCCATTTCCAAACCTGGAAAAAATCAAACATCGATTCCGTCTATCAGAGTTAGTCTCAATGAATAAGTTAAGTTTTTAAATTGAGCGCTCAACTATCTTTTAATAAATCATTTTTGAAAGTGAGACTATATATATTTTCAACAAAAGGTACATATTTTTACTTGAACCCACAACTTTTGATTGGAGAGGTTGAATACTTACGGATTATGTTAAATACATATCATTATTTTAACAGTTATTTCAATAAAAATAAATTGTACTTTTTAGACATGAGAATATCGTTAAACATTTGAATACATTCTTGTATGTTACGAAATGTAATGATTAGTATTTCAATTTGTAAGCTCAACTAATACTAATATTTAACAAAAACTTTGATTTATTAGATATGTTGGTAGAAAAGAAAACATGACTAAAATACATTTTACTTCCAAAATTTAATTTTAGGAAATGAAGCTAATATGCTATATATAGGTTCTTAGTTGCCCTAACATCGATCATGATAGAATCTGTGACTTTGTTAAAAAAACGAATAGAAAGACTTACCCAACAACGTAGAAACCAAAACCATCCAAATGCCAAGAATCAATGACATCCAAATTGTTAATGAAAACAATCTCAATCCATCCTTTGTGATGACCACTGATAACAGAAACTCCATAAGAAGCATTTCCATTCACAGATTGAAGAGGGAATGCATCAAGTTGATAAACTCCTGACCCGTTCACAAATTGATCTGCCAATTTCAATGGAGTTTCTAATGTCAAATACGACACGTTGTTCACTACGTAACGTGGTAATCCGTCGATTTCGGCCGTCGACGCTTGAAGAATTAATGTTTGAGATATTGTCACATTTGATACATTGAAAGTCCCTTGTGGGTTTGGCCTCGCTGCTCCTGCTGTCAAATTCCATCTATATAATATCATCACACCAGATTTTATGTTAGGTCATGAAGTCGTGTTTTTCGGGTTTACTTTATATATATATATATATATCATATGTTCGTTTTGAATCGATCACTTTAAGTAAAGAAAATTACTTAGAATTATATATAACATCAACTGATCACTGCAGGATGAAATCTATATGAAAATAACTATCTAAACTCGTCAATTACGTAAATGAACTCATATGAACAATTGATAGAAAAAACTTGATTCCTAAAATAAATTTTCTTTAGTTTTTTGTGTGTCTCTTTACATTCGAATGTATTGATCCTGAAAAACGTTATTTTGTTTTTAAAAATAATATTTTAAAATTAATCGGAAACTATTTCCATTAAATTTGATTTTCTAAAAACAAAACAGAAAATTTGAAACTATCTAATTAAGTATTTTGAAACATGTTATCAAGAATGATCATCTTTTAATTTTTTTTAGAACATCTTTGTTTATGCAATTTTATTTCGTTATATTGTATGTAAGTAATAAACATTCGAATAGGACATGAAAAACATGCAATATAACACTTAATTAATACTACTAACGCAAATAGCAAGAAAATTAACCGGTTAAAAAAAGATAAGAATTAAAAAAGTTATTTACCTAATAGATTTAGCTTGATTCAATGAAAAATCAAGATCAAATGGGTCAGGTCCAACAGGAAGAGATCCAAGATCAGGTAGTGCTTGGGAATTGGAATAGTGTAGCACTCCTAAACCAACAAGGCTGGTGAAATCAGAAGAGTTAAGCAATTTAGGAGTAGCTACAATGACATAATCAGCTTCATTTTGATCAGCTGTAACAAGAACCGAGTAGGACTGTCCAACATGAACATCAAGTGAATCCAAACTGATCTGATTTGTGTATGATCCTTCTGTTTCCACCAATACCATTTGATGATTTCCAATTCTCAAGTTGAAGCTTAATGAACTTCCCACGTTTGATACCCTGAATCTGTATGTTTTCCCTACACCGATCGCACCACGTATTATAAATATTATTAAGGCTGTGTTTGGATCCAATAAATTAGTAAAGTACAAAAAGAAAATGTAATTAATGATAAAAAAGTATAAAGTGAAAATTAGTAACGACAATATTAATACATGGTAAATAAAACATTAATAGGTAGATATGTACCTTGAGTGACTGTGAATGATTCAAATTGTTTTCCCATGGGGTGACCAAAAGGGGCATTGCCATTCATCAACATGATATCTGGGATTCCGTGGAATGCATTTATTGACCCACCCATCAATGATCTGATTGCCTATTTCAATTTCATGAACAAAAATGCAAATTCATCAACTATGACTTGTTTTATTTGTCATGACTAAGAGGGTCTTATGTAATACTTCATGTGTATGAATTTCCAACTTAAATCACCTTGTAGCTGTCATAATACCAATCGCCAATAAGAAGATCGAATTCTGCTTCCGGTTTGGGGAAGGGAACGGCAATGACGTTCCGATTATTGATGCGAATCGGTCCGAATCCACCGGCTGCTTTCTGGAAGTTGATGGAGGGGAAGTAGAAGAAGCTGCCAATTTGATCCTTAGTTTGAAAGACATAAGTCCAGTTTGTAGAAGGTAGGATTGGACAGTTTGTACCAGAAACTCCATCTTGCCATGAGTTTAGCCTTTGTTGTATTCCATTCCTGCCAATCCCCCACTTTCTTTTGTCAAAAACACATTTTCTTTTTCACTCAGTTAAATATTTGGAAAATTCTATGATACCTGTAACAATGTTTTGTAAATAAACCAAAATTTCACCAGACCAGACGTACCACGTAAAGAGAAGTGGTTCGTCCAAGTTGTTAAAGACATTAACATGAATGAAATCATTTGTTGTGGCATTAATAAGAGGTCCGGGGAACAACCCATTGATGGTAATAACCTAATTCACAAATCCAACCAAAAAAAATCAGAAACTCAAAATCATTATAACAATTATATGTGATAAGAAAACCAAATAAATCAAATCACTAAAAAAAAATATGGGCGAGGAAAAGAGAATAGTTCATACAGCTGGTTGTCGAATTGTAGTGTCAAAAGACACATTCCATTGAAGGAAAATATCAATGGCATTAGCTCTGTAAAAAGATAGAAGTATTGCAATCAATGTTGCGTAGGCAATTAAGCCTAAATTAAAAGAACCCATTGGAGCTTTTTGCTCTTTTGCTTCAACCTCTGATTTTCTTTATTTTACACAAAAGAGATGGAAATGAAGGATGAAAATTTTGCTTTTATTTATTGCATCTTAAAGCTCTGTTTGGTGAAACTTTCTAGGAAAATGAGCGGGAAAAACAAGTAGAGATAGTCGGCAAAGTTTCCCCAAAATTAAAATATTTCCAGTTGCTTGATTATGTTATGTTGGCAATATGGTATCATGAATGCTGTTCTGAATTATCAAGAATGGAACTGGAAGACCTATGACTTTCCTACCATCCAAACAGAAAATGAACAAAAACCCCTTTTGTTTCTTTTGATAAAGTTATGTCTACGTCGCAACATAGTACATTCTGGGAACAGATATACTTCTCGTTATATTCATAATATGGTCGGAGATGTATATCAAAGAATTTAATTAGCATTTGTTTAACATAATAATTAACCAATAAAATAATGATTTATCATTTTTTTTAGAAAATTGGTAGGTATTTTCACAATAAAAGTTTTTTTCTGGACAAATTTAAAGCCATTACTTGTGTATTGTATAGTTTGCTGGTGATGTACATAGAATTATTTAGGAAGAAATAAGGAACATCGACTAAAATCCGGGATCCGTTAGGATATGAGTACCAGCCATCTGTTCTTCCTCATACTCGCTTATGTTACATGCGACATATACTTATAATATCCGTTCGGATATGAGTAAACCAATGGAGAAAAAAATACATTTTATATCATCTAAAAACAAACAAACCATAGTATTGTTTAGGAGTCTCCGGTCCGTTGAGATTAGAGATGACAATGGGTAAGTTTGGGTAGTGTATGTGTACATTTGTTAAATACTCATCTTAAATTCTTACTATCCATACCCACCCATATGGTCATACTCATGTTAAATTAAATGGATGAATATAAGTAATATCTATTATGCATGAGTACCGAATGGGTACCCAATGTGTACTTGTATATTTTGATGATTAACATTAAATTAATACATGTCGCAACGTGCATGCGACGCGGAGCGGCGATTGAAAAAATCATTCTTGAAGAAAATAAATTCAGAGTTGCCACCAATTATTTTAGGTGTGATTAGTCACCCAATAATAAAATAAAAATTTTAGTCTAAGAAAACTCAAAATTGGTTCGAGAGTCATTTATTTTTGGGGAAGATATTAGCAACCCGCAACACTCATGTTAAAATGGTTACTCAAATTTAATCAAATGATATCCACATTATATTTTAAAACAAGATTAAAGAAAATCATTTTTGAATGTCCAATTTGGTATATTTTACATCATAAAAATGAATAAAATAAATTACCTTTAATGAGTAGTACAAAGACCATTGAAAAATTATTTTTTTATCTTTTATATATTTTTTTAAAATCAAAGCATCATTAAAGTTACTCTTGGTATCCCAAAAATAACTCATCACCTCGGTAGTTCGAGAAGTTTGGTATCCTAAAAATTTTAAAGTCCATCATCAAATTTTTTTAGTGAAAACTAAATAATAAAATTAACAAAATTTAAATCTAATTGTTATAATTTTAATTTATGAACGCTAATTCTGATGATAAAAGAATGAAACAATAATAACATTACAATCATGATGATATGACAAAGATACATAAATAAATAAGAAGAGATAACAACTATAAAGAAAAATAAAAAATAATGGAAAGAAAAGTTAGAGATGATAAAAATGTATGATAAATTTAAAAAAAAAATATAGGTTGAAAATAAGGAAATAATATGTGAAACAAGAAAAATATATATATAAATAAAATAAATTAAAACGAACAACAATATCTAGTAATAAAAGAAAATAGAAAATAAACAAAACAAAAGGAAAAGAAATAAAACACAAAAAAAAAAATTACAGAGTATTCACCCTCAGAGGGTGATGTCACCATCTATTTTTTTTAATTTCATTTTTTAAAGAATATATATATATAATTATTTCATAAATAAATTAATAATAAATTTTTTATGTGTAAATAAATTAATCTATAAAAAAATACTTAATTCCATACATAATTGACATGAACATACTTTTTTTTATTACATAGTCTACTAATTACCATTTTTCATTTCTTCTCGCATTGCTAATCAAATAGTAAAGGAACGATCATGGATAGAAACTAGTTCAAACAAGTGTCACTAAAAAAAATCAATAAAACTTTCAAAATGGAATATTTTTTGTTTGTGATATAATTATATCATTTTTTATTTTGGACTACTTAGTTCACTACTAATAATTTTTTCTTTCTTCCTTCATTGCTAGGAATGATCATGGATGGTAACTAGTTCAAACAAGTGTCACAAAAATGATGAACAAAATTTAAGAAAAGACTTGTAAGAACATAAAAAGATTCAAAGCTTAAATATTTACATAATCTTATATAGAGGTTTTACTCTCTATTTTATGCATTTTTATGTATGAGAAATTATCATAGGAAAATTTTCATCAAATGTATACTTTCAACCCATTAAAGGGTTGATTCATATCGAGTTAATTTTACACCCCCCAAAAACTTTATCCTCACCCTCATTGATTGTGTTGATGACAAAAACATCTCATTATCAAACTTGTAGAGAAATCAACAATGCATGAAAATAAAACTTAAGATTAAGAGTAGGAGAAATGATAAAAAATGAACAAACAACTTATGTATGGAAAATAAAACAAAAATATCAACTACATGAATATGAAGAAGAGAGATGATGAATAATAATGAACAAGATATATTGTAAACTAAAGTGCAAGAAATTTAAACTACATTAAGAAAAAGTAATAGGAGAAGATGAATAGAAATGAAGACTCTCTTTCTCTCTCTCTTTTAAAAAATCTCTCATATTTTCTCAAGACCTCTCTTTCTCTCTTTAAAATCCTTTCCTCTCAAGTGAAGACATCCCCTCTCTTTATAGGCAAACTTATGACTTCACTTTTTATTTTTAGTCATTTTGCTCCTTTTTTAAATTATTTTAGTCATTGGACTCCTTTTCTCATTTTTAATCTATGAGCTATTTTTCAAACCATATACATAGTCTTAAACTAGTATTTGAGAAAAAATTATGTATTTTTAAAAGTATTGGGCCGGAAAAAATACGGTATCTACAGCTGCCTCATTTTGTTCACGCTTCTAAACTTAGAATGTGTACAAATGTGTAGATAAGTATTTTGATTAGTATGAGAAAAGATTATATGGATAAAGAAAATAGAAATCTCGACTGATTCAGACTCTATGAAATGACAAAAATATGAAATGGACCTTGATTGACACAGGCTTAGACCACGACTTGATTCGGGTTTGATTAACCAAAGGTATTTGAAAAGAAATTGACATGAATAGACACAGGCTTCGACCTCGACTTAATTCGGGTTTGATTTAAGCGAGATAATTGAAAGTAAACGGACCTTGATAGACGTAGGCTTTGATCTCGATCAATGCGAGTTCAATTTAACCGAAATATTTGAAAGGAAAATGCACTTGGTTAGACACATACTTCGACCTTGATTCAATTCGGGTTCGATTTAACCAGAGATAATTTGAAGAAAATGAACCTGATTAGTCACAGACTTCGACCTCGAATCAATTTGAGTTTCATTTAACCAAATATATTTGAAGAGAAACGGACCTGAATATATACAGGCTTCGACGTCGACTCAATTCAGGTTCGATTTAACCGAAGAAAATGAAGTGTTTGATCTGATTTATACAAGCTTCATATGGTAGCCAGAGCTAGACTAATGCAGGTTCTAAATGTTGAAAAGTCATGTGTGAATTTCGGAAAAATATCTTGAAATGATTCATGCACTTGAATTGTATCAAAACAGATCAATATGATGCATGTCTATGCATTGTAATTCTTGAATATAAATGTAAAGTAGTGATTTTGAATGCATACACGCTACGCATGATTTTGAAAATTTATAAGAAAATTATTTGATGATTTTTGGCCATATCCACCACCCTTTAAAATAATCGCTTGACCTAAGATCATGGACTCGTAATGAAGTATCGAGCATACTTTCAAGAAAATGATACATCCCTATTTATTGGTTTATGCCCCAGTATTCAGCTTCATGTCAGTGGTGAATAATTTCTCCACATTTTTCTTCTCTTCTGCGCTTCTAATTGAGTAATCCTCCAATCGCGCTTTAGCTTTTTCCATGCGCATATTGACTTTTCTCGTGGTGACTTTTCAGATTTTACCTTGCACTCAGATCGCCTTTCTTAGTTCCTTTTTTTTCAATTAAGTTTCACCTAACCATGTTTATGTTTCTGAGTTATTTCAAGAGTAGTTAATCATATCTTAGAATTAAGAGGAATAAGAAATAATTGAAGTAACGAGAAAATGAAGTATATGTATTTGTTAACTAGAAAAAATGCTCTTCATTAATGATGAACAATGTTTACAAATAAGGATTTGGAAAAATTATGGATTAAGAATTTTTCTAATATTCGAGAGAGCTCTTTTGAAAACATTTTTTTGCCTAACTTAGCTTTTCCCATACTTATAGCGGCCAAACGAAGTACTTCTTGACTGTATCAAAATTAACTGCGTGCGGTAATTTGTCTCCATCCATATTTGTTAGAATGAGAGCTGCTCCCGAGAAGGCCTTCTAGACTATGAAAGGTCCTTCATAATTTAGGGTCCATTTCCCATGGTAATTTTTTTGATATGAGAGTATCTTTTTCAACACCAAATCTCCTTCTCAGAAACATCAGGGACGTAACTTTTTGTCATATGCTTACATCATTTTTCTTTAATATAATTTCCCTCTACATAATGCAGTTAATCTTTTTTCTTCAATGAAATTTAATTGCCCATATCGTGTTTGTACTCACTCTACTTCTTCTAATTTCGCCTCCATTAAGATTCTGAGGGTGGGAATTTCCACCTCGATTGGAAGGATCGCTTCCATGCTATATATCAAAGAGAACGACGTTGCCCTAGTTGATGTTCGGACTGATGTGCGTCATCCATTTAAAGCGAAAGGGAGCATCTCATGCCAATCTTTATAAACCTCTGTCATTTTGTCTATGATCTTTTTTATGTTCTTATTGGTTGCTTCCACTACTCCGTTCATCTTTGGACGATAAAGAGATGAATTATGATGCCTAATTTTGAACTGCTCACATAATTCTCTCATCATCTTGTTGTTTAAATTTATCCTATCATTTGTGATGATCCTTTTAGGTAGACCATATCGGTAAATTATTTATTTTTAATGAGCTTAACAACCGCACTTTTAGTTACACTCGAATAAGAAGTCGCCTCCACCATTTGGTAAAATAATCTATAGGGACCAAAATGAAACGATGCCCATTAGAGGCTTTTGGTGTGATGGGACCAATGACGTCCATGCCCCACATAGAGAACGGCCAATGTAAGGCCATGACATGTAAAGGGGATGCGGGTACATGAATTTTATCCTCATAAATTTGACATTTATGACATTTTTTGGCGTACTTGATGCAGTCAGATTCTAGAGTCAACCAATAATATTCTGCTCTCAAGATTTGTTTGGCCATCATGTGTATGTTAGCATGAACACCACAAATTCCTTCGTGAACTTCCACTATGATTTGATTCGCTCCCCTTGTATCAACACATCTTAAAAGCACCATATCATAGTTTCTTTTGTCGAATATTTCATCATTCAAGAAGAAACACATGGTCAATATTCTAATAGTGCATTTATCATTCTCAGAAGTTTTGGATGGATATTCCCCATTCTTTATATACTGCTTGATGTCGTAATATCATGGTCTTGTGTCTGGCTCTTCTTCAATGCTCATATAGTGAGCAAGAAAATCTCACTTCTCAATTTTTATGAGTTGAACTTCTTCCTTAAAGTCTACGGCAAACATAGACGCTAGAGTTGCCAACGCATCTGCGATTTGATTATTCCCTCTAGGTATATGGTCAAATGAGACCACTTCAAAAGTTTGACTTAACTTAGTTACATGTTTGTTATAAGGTACCAGTTTGGAGTCTCTAACTTCCCATTCCTCGTTTAGTTGCCATATTACCAATAACGAATGTATGTACACTCGAAGCTTCCTTATCTTCATATCACAAGCTGCTTGAATCCCCATGGAACATGCCTCATATTCTGCCACATTTGTTTTACAGGCAAAGCAGAGTTTTGCCGTAAATGAAATAAACTTTCCTTTAGGAGATATGAGGATGACTTTAATTCCACGTCCTACATCATTAGATGCGCCATCAAATAACATTGTCAACAATTCTGGATCCATAGATTCTTCTTCATTTTTAATATGTTTGAGACGTTTTCATCAGGAAAATCAAATTTCATAGGCTCATAATCTTGCACTGGTTGATATGTTAGATAATCAGTAAGTACACTTTCTTTTATTGACGTGCTTGTGGCATAGACAATATCATATTCCATGAGTAACATTTTCTCTTTAGCAATCCGCCTAGAAAGTGATGACTTTTCAAGGATATACTTGACTGGGTCCATCTTTGAAATTAACCAAGTCGTGTAGTATAACATGTACTGTTTAAGACGATTAGCAACCCAGGCTAACGCACAACACGTTTTCTCCAACATTAAATCATTAGCCTCATATTTTGTGAACCTTTTGCTTAAATAGTATATTGCTTGTTCTTTCCTTCCAGAGGCGTCGTGTTGACTAAGTACACAACCCATGAATTTTTTTGTTACTGTAAGATACAAAATAAGTGGACGCCCTAGAGTTGGAGGAACAAGTATATGCAGATTTTACAAATATTGCTTGATCTTCTCAAAAGCATTTTGGCAATCATCATTTCATCCTTCTGTATCACTTCTGCGAAGAAGTTTAAAGATAGATTCACAAGTTAAAGTTAGATGTGAGATGAACCGGCTATGTAATTTAATCTCCCCAAGAAACCTCTAACTTCCTTTTGAGTTTGAGGTGGTAGCATATTAATGATGGCTCGAACCTTGTCGAGGTCAACTTTTATTCCTTCCTTGCTCATGAAAAAACCAAGTAATTTCGCTGAAGATGCTATGAATGTACTCTTTATAGGGTTAAGCTTTAACTGGAACTGTCTCTACTGTTCAAATAGTTTCTGCAGAGTGATAGTGTGATCTTCCCCTTGATGAGATTTGGAGATCATATCATCAACATATACTTTGATTTCTTTATACATCATATCATGAAACAGTGTTACCCTTGCCCGTTGGTAAGTCACCCCTGCATTCTTTAGACCAAATGACATAACCTTATAATAAAATGTACCCCACAAAGTTATAAAAGTGATCTTTTCACGGTCTTCAGGAGCCATTTTGATTTGGTTATACCCTGAAAAATCATCCATGAGAGAGAAGGTTGAATGTCCTGCAATGTTATCTACTAAGACACCGATATGGGGTAGTGAAAAATTATCCTTGGGGCTAGCCCGATTTAAGTCGCTATAATCGGTGCACATCCTTGCTTTCCCATTTTTCTTCGGTACTGGGACTATGTTAGCAACCCATTTAGTGTATTTTGATACTTCCAGAAAACCTGCATTTACTTGCTTGTTAACTTCTTCTTTGATCTGTACTAGCATATGGTTTCATTTTTCATAACTTTTGTCGCACTGGTTTACTTTTGGGCATAAGCGGCAAATGATGATATCAGTGTCTAGACATGGAATATCTTGGTAAGATCATGTAAAGACGTCAATATACACCTTGAATAAGTCAATTAATTGTCAGCGGCTTTCATCTGACTCTACGCTAAGAATATGATTGTCAAAGTTATTGCTTATGCTCTTGTTTTCAAAATCACCTTTCTCAAACCTGAATCAGATTATAGAATGAAAGGAAGGTGAGAAAAGAAAATAAACAATGCATGAGTATGAATATCATTTCATAAATGGAAAAAAGTAGACATAAAAGGAAGAACAAAAAAGAACTGAAATTGTATTTATCATTAACAGAAGGAAACGAAACAAGTTTTAAGACTTTCATTCAAAGAGATGACATGAAACAGACGAAAATGTAGGCCCATAACAACACAATTCTTAAGACATTAGGAAGAATCATTAGAACTTTGGCATTAACACATTACTCTTGAAAATCCCCAAGAAGCACTAATAGCTCGGTGACATCTCAATCGTTAAGCTCATGATCTGAATCGCATCGAGAAACCAAGTTCTATGAACTTACACTTGATGATTTTCTCAAGATTGCGGATATTAAAAGCTGTGCGATATCATCTTCAAGGTCGTACTGTTCTACTGTAACCGGTTCTTCGAATAAAATTCTCCCACTTCTAAAGGATTCAGAAATATGGGGTATGATTACCATTTCCATATCGAATTCCCTATTTTTAAGCCTAGCAATCCTCTTTTCTTTATTTTGAGCTTCCACTCTCCCTCTATCAGCCTTGGTCATTCTATATCCAAGCCCAAGCCTTTGCTCATTTGTGTCTCAATCGATTAACTTATTTATGCCTTGATGCTCATCCCCGAGTCCATTGCTTGGCTTGTATCTCCATTTTATCATCAACTTTGCCACCATCTGAGATGTTTTTTATAGGTTTGGTGTTGGAGCGAGTTTCCCACTAGTAACAAATCTGGTGTTTGCAATCTCAAATGATTGAAATGAGCACTCTAATGCTTCTTATGCTGCCTCAACATATGACATGGTGGCCGGTTTGGATACCAGTAAATATTCTTCCCCATATATACAAATGAGTTTATGATCTATTATAAATTTCAGTTTCTGATGTAAAGAAAACGCTATCACCCCAACAGAGTGAATCCATGGTCAAGCCAAAAGAAAATTGTATACTGGAGTTATGTCCATCACTTGGAAAATAATATTGAATAAACATGGCCCGATTTGAATTTGTATCTCTATGTCTCCAAATACTTCTCTTCAGGTACCGTCGAATGCTCTTACTATCATCATGCTCGGCCGCATATGTGTCCCGTCCACAGGGAGCTTTGCTAGTGTAGATCTTGGCATTACATTTAGAGACAAGCCGTTATCAATCAATACTTTTGTAACAACATAATCCTTATATTTCACAGATATATGTAGAGCTCTAGTGTGTCTAGTACATTTGCAGAGATTTCATCATCTGTGAAAATGATAAAATTTAGTGCAGTAATATTTCTCAAAATTCCACTCAACTTCTCCATTATAATGTCATGACAGACGTACGCATGATTCAAAACCTTTAATAATGCTCGGCGATGTGGTTCAAAATTAAGAGCGATAGTAAGGATATGCGAGCAGGTGATCGATTAAGTTACTCTATCACCTTATACTCACTTTACTTGATAAGCTTTAAAAATTCACATGCTTCCTCTTCAAACATTGGTTTTTCTTTCTCCGTTCATTTCATTATGTTTAGGTCTATCACTTGGCCGCCATGCATTTCTCCTTGGAACTCATGACAATTGTCACCTTCTTTGGCTTTCCCTTTCCTTTGACTTTCAAACTCATCGCTTTTATCCATTTTCAAAACTTCTGGCGTGTGACATCTGCCACTCCTCATCATCCCACCTACTCCTGAAATATCTATTATGGGGAGATCAAGGTCTGACGGATTTAGCGCTTGAGTTTTATCGTTACTGCTTGTAATAACCTCATATCCGTAGCTCCATGGTACTGCTCTTGAATCTTTGTAAGAAAATGCGACAGGTATTTGGATGGTGATGGGCGTCGGAGCATAAGACATAGTAGTGCGAGTTGACTTTTTCTCATAATGTATTGTGAGAGGTTTTGGGATATATGATGACACTTCAACATTTACTTCGGATGATTCTTTAGTTATCATAAGGACTAAAAAGTCATCTTCCTGGTATTTTTTCCTCCTTTATGACTTATTGTAAGTATCTTTGCATCCAACAACCTTTGCAATTCCATTTTAAAAAATCAGCACATTCCTCAATTGTATGCCGAGTCACATTCTTATGAAACAAGCAATCAAAGTCATGCATATGCTTCTTAGAAATGTCTTCATCATCTGAGCGTGTTGGTAGATGTACCCCGCTTTAGAAAGAAGATGGAAAAGTATTTCCATTGACGTGCTCACATCTACCACATCCTTCTTTTCATATGAAAAATATTCATCAATTGCTTTTAAGGCAGGATTCCCATGATTTGGTCATGGGTTGGAATTGATATTTGGGTTCCCAATAGCCTTTTCTTAATTCAACCATCCACCTCGATTAATGCATGTACTTCTACCTTTTAATGTCGTGCAATTTTCAGTCAAATGTCCCACTGTCCCAGTATGATAATCACAGCGAGCAGTCAGATTATACCATATTGGGAATTGTGCTGGAGAGGTTCATAAGGAATTGACATCAATTAATTATTTCGTATATGACATGGGGATTGGATCATTTTGAAAAAAATATTGATTATTTCTATTTCCTCTCAGAGGCTGATCAGCCTGACCAACATTTTATTGGTGAGTCGGTGGTCTAAAACTGGGTCTTGGGTTGTTTTGAAATGTTGATTGTTGAGAGTGAGAATTTTATGAGATTTATGAGGTATTTTCCATATGATGTCGCAGATTTGGGCCATTCACTATACTTTGGAAATCTCAGCCTCGGGTTCGCAGCTTGTGATGAGTGCCTAAAATTGATCGTTTGTACATCCCTTTCTTTTCGCTTCAACGGCGGCCTCTTTTTTATAGATGATGTATCTGATACGACTTCTAAAATTCTTCCATTCTTTACCCCATATTCAATCCTTTCACCGATCACTGTAATATCAGAGAAGTTGTTTGAAGCATTTCCAATCATCTTATCATAGAATGGGGATCTTAAGGTATTGATAAACATTGCAGTCATCTCTTTTTCTAACAAGACAGGTTGTACCTGAGCAGCTAATTCCCTCCACCTCTGAGCATATTCTTTAAAACCTTCAGTAGGCTTTTTCTCCATCCTTTGTAGATCAAGATGATCAGAAGCTATGTCTATGTTGTACTTGTATTGTCTTAAGAAAGCATAAGCTAAATCTTTCCACCTCTAAATATGTTGATTATCCAATTGGATATACCATCGAGATGTAACCCCCTTAAATATATCTTGAAAGAAATGAATTAGCAGCTTATCATCATTTGTACAAGCATCCATTTTTCTACAGTAGATAATAAGATGGCTTCTCAGGCATATACTACCATCATATTTTTTAAAATCAGGTAGTTTGAATTTGTGCGGGATGGTTACATCTAGGACCAAACATAATTGGGTGGTATCAATGGTATCATATACACCTGACCCTTCAATGGCGCGTAATCTCTCTTCTAGAAAGTCTAGCTTATCTTCTGACAGCGGGACTTCGATTGGTTTGGTAACAAGCCTCTTCATTTTTGGGACATCAACACCGGGTATGATGATTAGCTCATTAGCGAGTTCACCTTATGGAGTGAAAGTTTGGTTGTGACCGGATGCCATTGTGGATGAGTTGTACCCAATTTTCCATGTCTGCATCATTTCCTGGACATTTAGAAATGGATAGTGTTGAATATTTACTGGTAGTAAGGCATGCTAAAACTGGTCAGTCTGATGACGTTGATAAGTTGGAGTGAACCCAGGAGGGTAAGGTGGAGTATCGTTTGACAGTTGATTTTGTGATGATTGAACCCCTTGCGGATTTTCAAGACAGGTTTTTCCCTTACTAGCTGCGAGGAGTTCCAGGACTCAGGCCATTTGCTCTTTCAACTCTCTAATTTCTTCTTTCATTTCATCTCTCGATTGCTCTCTTTCTTGCTCATTCATGACCCTAACTTGAGCTCGCGTTCGATAGGGATTTCGGAGTTGAAGAGCTATCTTTGAAAAGTTTTCTTAAAATAAATAAAAATAAAACAATGAGATGGTAGATTTTGCAAATAAAAAGAAATAATAATAATAATAATAATAATAATAATAATAATAACAATAATAATAATAGTGAAAATAAATTTATTTATGAGAAATGATACTGCGCAAAGTGAAAGTCCTGAAGTACTCAATTTTATTCAATTAGTAGAGTCATCCACTACATTTAAGTATGTAGAAGTCAATTACTTCACAGTATGAATTTATACAAAATGACTCAAATCTCGGTTGATTTCTTCCAAAAACTTACATCTTTCCATTAGGATGGATGGGCAAAACACTTCTCTTCAAAAATGATGCTTCTTCCGCCAAATTATTTGCTCTCACGGCCATGCCTTTCAGCCATTACACAACATGTTCTGATTGTTGTCGAATCAAGTCGTACTCATGTTGCAGCAATTGGTAATCATATCTCAGTGTATTGACATTATCATCATTATTTCTTGTCAATTTCTCTGCCACGTTCTGATAAGCTCTAACTTGGTGTTCGAGGCTCGCGATGACTTTCAATTGTTCTTCACAATCATTTGTTGACTTGATCTTCCTAACTTTTTATTCTCTAAATCAACTTATAAATTATCAGCGATTTGTCGTAATGAGTCATATTGTTCTTCTAACTGAACAATGTATGCATTTTTTCTTATCGACAGTCCCATTCACCTCTTCTAAAACCTCTTGTACAAGCTTATTTTACCTTTCTAGCTTCATGATTCGATCCTCCTGTTCATAGATTACCCCGCAAATTCTCATTATCTTCTTCCATCTTTCTAATTTTATTGTTCAGTTGGCGAGTGTCAGTTCCCAACTCTGAGTTTTTCCGCTTCAAATATTCTCGATCCTCAACCTTATTTCTCAAATCTCTGAGTTGTTTTTTCGACTCCAATCCCGTGTTTGTCAGATAAATTTGCCTCGACCGTTAGACGTCTATTTTCTTCCGAGAGAGCTAAATTTTTTTACGCTGCTCATATAACTCATCTTACTCCTCCTTTTAACAAACTGCTGTGAGATTCTGATAACTTGTATAATTCTAAATCCTCAACTGGTAGGGTAATAATTACTTTACCTCTACTCTCAAGCCACTCTTCATACTCATTCGTGCGGTTCATGAGGTTCTTCTCATTTTGTACCATTCTCGTTACTTTCCAAGCTCCAATCAACTGATGCATTTTTTGCTCAATATCTTGAGAATCATAGCTGATCTCAATATCCTTCAATGTGTGCATGGCAGGGATAAACTGTCTCATGTATAATTAATGGAGCACCATTAGCAAAGCATAACTAGTATAATCCCATGGTCTTTGGAGCGGGACCCATTGAAAGTCGCCACATCTATAGTTTATCAATGTCAAAGGCATCCAGTGGACTTTCTAGAAAACACCATCATCTTTCAACTTTGATAGGTGTGAGATCCACGCCCCTTTTGTTGGAAATTACGGATTCTATTTGGTCATTTCAAATTCTACAATGAGGATTCTCGTCTTCATCCATGGACTTGAAAACTTAACTTGAGGACATTTAAAATCTGGTGGACATCTTAGATGGCTAAGAATCCAAATACACAAAAGAGATGGAGAGACGATGAACTTCCATTTTCCAAACATTCATGTGTGATTTAAGGAATGAAAAGTCTCAGTGAGAATTGAGATAACCGGGTTAACACCATGTTCAACTTGAAGGAGCATTTTTATCACTTTATCATCCACATAACCTTGAATCTTTGGAAACAATATGGTGCCATAAATAGACTGTGTATAAAGCGCCATACCCCCATCTTCCTTCAAGACATTTTGGGTGAGGTCTAGGTGGTAATCCAACGGCATACACTCATTCCCCTTTTAACTTTCAGCCATTTCTTAATCTCAGATGCATGAATAGTACCCAAGAGCTTGGATAAATCTCTCTTCAATGTGAGCTTTTTGTCGTAGTTATAAACTTTATCCGTGTTTTGTAGAGGGAAATTCATAGGGCTTGATATTATTCAATTGTAGGAGTAAGATCAATTGTTCCCAAGGTGAAACATCTGTATAAAGGGTCCCAGAAATGCATTAAAGCCTTAAGAACGAGAGCATTGACTACAATATATAGAAGATAAGCGATGTGACCATATTTGTCGACAAACAAATTTTTCTCCTCCGGTGAAAATTCTCTCGTATCTTGTTCAAATAGTGTGTGAGAACTCTATCTTAGTGATTGATGGTAGAAGAACGACATCCTCCTTTTTCAGACAATCTCTTTTTCGTTTATACGTTTCCTCTAACCATTGGGCTACTGTAATTCACACTTAGAGTAGAAGTCATGGTCTCTAAAATATGAATAAATTCATCTTTATAGTCCCTATTGCGCAGCATGATGCATGTATGCAAAAAAAAGATGAGACCAGAAGTGAAACAATGGAGAAGGGGAAAAAATGTTTAAGTAGTGTAAGGCATATATACATGAACAAAATTAATCCTGACATAATATTTAAGCAAAATCTCTATTTTTATCAAACATTGGTCATGACATGGGATCTAAAAACATAATACATGTGTGGATGGGCTCTAAAATCTCTTAAAAAGTTCCCAGGTTGTCCGCATTATTATCCTAACGGAGTAAGAAGGACTCCCAAATGGTATCCCGAAAGGGTCGACCTAAGTGAGAACTTTCATGAGCCTGCAAAGAAACCATACTTCCATGAAGGCACTACTCATTCTCGTTAATCCTAAAGGGAAAGCCCAGGTATAGGGCTAGTGTATGTGTGTGAAATTAGAAATTATGTAACACAATATACATTAAACAAACTATATACAATTACCAACATAAATAAGAAAAATAATTAATCGAATAAACAAACAAAGAACCACAAAAAGGATAACATATGATGAAATTTTAGCTCGACTCTCTATTGATCTAAAAATGGTTTAACTGATTGCATCCCTAGTGGAGTCGCCAAGTTGTCGCAACGTGCCTGCGACGCAGGGTGGCAATTGAGAATCATTTTTTAAGAAAATAAATTTGGAGTCGTCACCAATCATTTTAGGGTGTGATTGGTCACCCAATTTTAAAATAAAAATTTTGGCCTACAAAAACTCAAAGTTGGTTCGGGAGTCATTTATGTGTGGAGAAAGTATTAGCACCCCACAACTCCATTATTAAAATGGTTACAAAAATTTAATCAAATGCTATCTAAATTACATTATAAAATAATATTAAAGAAATTCATTTTTGACGTCCCATTTGGTACATTTTACATCGTAAAATGAATAAAATAAATTACTTTTAATGGGTGGTACGAAGACCATTGAAAAATTATTTTTTTTAATTTTTTATATATATTTTTTAAATCAAAACATTATTGGAGTTGCTCTCAGTATCCCAAAAATAACTCCTCATCTCAGTAAATCGAGAAATTTGGTATCCCAAAAATTTTAAAGTCCATCATCGAATTTTTTTAGTGAAAACTAAATAAGGAAATTAATAAAATTTAAATTTAATTGTTATGGTTTTAATTTATGAACGCCAATTCTGATGATAAAAAATAAACAATAATCACATTACAATCATGATGATATGACAATAACATAAATAGAGAAAAAGATATAACAACTATAAAGAAAAATAAAGAATAATGGAAAGAAATGTTAGAAATAATAAAAATGTATGATAAATTTAAAAAGAATATGTAGAGTGAAAATAAAGAAACAATGTGTGAAACAAGTAAAAAGATATATATAAATAAAATAAATTAAAACGAACAACAATATCTACTAATAAAAGAAAATAAAAAAATAAACAAAAAAAGAGAAAAAGAAATAAAAACACAAAAAAATACATGCACAGAGTGATTTCACCCCCTATTTTATAAATAAATTAATAATAAATTTTATGTGTAAATAAATTAATCTATGAAAAATGCTTAATTTCATACATAATTGACATGTACAATCTATTTTTTACTACATAGTCTACTAGTTACCATTTTTTCTTTCTTCCCTCATTTCTAATCAAATAGCAAATAAATGATTATAGATGATAACTAGTTCAAACAAGTGCCACTAAAGAAAAATCAATAAAACATTCAAAATAGAATATTTTTTGTTTGGAATATAAATATACCATTTTTTATTTTGGACTACTTAGTTCACTAATTGCCATTTTTTTTTCTTCCTTCATTGCTATGAATGATCATGGATGATAACTAATTCAAACAAGTGTTACAAAAATGATGAACAAAATTTAAAAAAAAAAGACTTGTAAGAACATAAAAAAATTCAAAGCTTAAATATTTGCATAATCTTGTATAAAGGTTTTACCCTCTATTTTATGCATTTTTATGTATGAGAAATTATCATAGATGATCTTTTCATCAAATGTACACTTTCAACCCATTAAAGGGTTGATTCACATTGAGTTTATTTTACACCCCTTAAAAATTTTATCCCCATCCTCATTGATTGAGTTGATGCCAAAGACATCTCATTATCAAACTTGTAGAGAAATCAACAATGCATGAAAATAAAACTTAAGATTAAGAGTAGGAGAGATGATAAAGAATGAACAAACAACTTATGTATGGAAAAGGAAACAAAAAATATCAACTACATTAGTATGAAGAAGAAATATGATGAATAATAATGAAAAGATATATTGTAAGCTAAAGTGTAAGAAATTTAAATTACCTAAAGAAAAAAAATAGGAGAAGATGAAAGATGAATAGAAATTAAGACTCTTTTTTTTCTCTCTTTTAAAAAATCTCTCCTATTTTTTCAAGACCTCTCTTTCTCTCTCTAAAATCCATTCCTCTCAAGTCAAGACCCCCCCTCTATTTATAGGCAAATTTAGGATTTCACTTTTTATTTTTAGCCATTTTGCTCTTTTTTTTTATTTTTTTAGTCATTGGACCCTTTTTCTCATTTTTAGTATATGAGCTATTTTTCAAATCATATACATAATCTTAGACTAGTATATGGGCAAAAAAATTTGTGTATTTTTAAAGTATTGAGCCAAATAAAATACAGTATCTACAATACAGTATGTACAACTTACACAATATTAATTTTCCAAAATTTCCCCTACGTGAGTAGACTCAATCAAGCTGTATATGCCCATAATCGTTAGGGATGTGCATGGGACGTGACGAGATGAGTTTCGAGATTTTCGGTCATGTTTCGCTTTGACTCTAGATCTCATAGAGATTATTTTGATGATAACAAAATATTCTATATATACTAACATTTATAATCAAGTTGTAGGAAATTACAAATATTGATGTACACATGAAGTATGAAGATGGAGCATATCAAGACATTAAGCAATTAAAATATAGGTATCGATCGTGGTTGAAGAAATGCTCATAGTACTTTTGAAACATATTAAAATATATTGATAAAATTGTTCGTGACAAGATATTGGAGAAAAATTAAGTCTAAGTGATAAAAAAATGAAAGAGTTTTTACAGGATTCTAGAAAATTATATAAAAACTGTTTTACTGGATTTTAGAAATGCTATAAAAAGTTAGAGGAAAACTAGAGTCAATCTGCCACGAGCGGTCGTCCGCTCATCACTAGCGGTCATCCGCTTCTTGCTGTATTTTCTCAACGGCTATATTTTTTAATCTATAATGGACCAGTGGTCGACCGGTCAAGCCAGCAGTCGTTCGCTCCTTACTGTAAGGACCCAACAACTATATTTTTTTACACCTATAAATAGAGGATCTTTTAGAGTTTTGAAGACACAACAATTGAGCACAAAATTCATATACAATGTGAGAAGGAATCTTCATGATATTGTGAGAGAAAATTTGTATATCTACTCTTTGAAAGAGTTTTGATTGTAATCTCTCACTTCATAAAATAGAAATGAGATGAATGATTATAGCCCGTAGAAGCAATTGGTCAGACGCGTGATTGGTGCCAGTGAAATCAATTAATTATAAAGGTTTGATCTTCCCCTGTGAAGAATCACGAATATTGTGATTCGAATGAAAACTTTAAGGAGCCTCTGAGCGTGAACGTAGGTAAAGTGTGACAAACCACGTAAAAATCATTGTGTTCGATTCTTCTTCGTGTGTCCTCTTTACATTATTGCACAATTATTTAATATATATATATATATATATATTTACTTACTTGCATTAATTCATTATAATTATTCTTGGAGATTATTCATTCTTAAAATTCAAATCGCAAAACACACATTCACTCTAAGGGTGCCATACCAATCCATCAAGAACGAGTTGGGTCGGGAAGGGACGAGTCAGTGACACTGGTCGGGTGTCGGGTCGGGTCAGTGTTGCAGGTTGGGGCGGGGCGGGGTCGAATTAGGTCAGGTCGAGTCAGGAGCACATGTTAGGTCAGGGTGGGGACACAGTGTTGGGGGTTCAGTTTGAGGAAATGGGTCAATTCGGGTAAGGAACACATTCCAAATCGAGTCAGGCATGAACACGATTCGGGAAATCAGGTCGGGGAGCCAAGTTGGGCTATGTAGGTTCAGAATTTACGAGTAAAACTAAAAAATCATCGAGTCAAAAGGAGTTGTGACTCGGAGATTAGAGAGATGGAGACTGGGGAAGATGAAGGTAAGGGTATACATTGGAAGGGAGAGACTAGTAGATGATGGAGTAGTAGGAGTAAAAGAAGTTAAATGGGTGCATGTCTGTACTTTCAACATTTTCATCATACTAAGAAGCTGACAAAACCAAAAAAACATCTAAAACTAACTTGTATAGAGCCTATAACACTGTATGAGAATTACGTTACGCAATCTGTAGTAAACTGTACTGAAGAAAAATCCAACCAGAAATATGTTGGCTTCAATACGAAACCTGATATGAATTTTGCTATTCCATGTTAAACTCTCGTCACTCGAATCATCCCTCAATCTGAATGTGGCGTTCGATATTTGGTATCACTAAAAAATTCACTTATCAGACATTGATCATCATCTGTTTGTTAGTTTGTACAGTTGTGTAATAGAAGAAGATAAGTATTATGAATGGAACATAGTCAAATCTCCAACATAAGGCTGAATAGGGAAGAAACGACCAGTACACGCTTCCGAAAATAAACCACTAATCAGGTGAACCTCATGTAGAAGGAGGGGGCATTCCTTTGTAACAAGAACTGAAAAATTTAGCAAATCAGGGTGCACCTTTACTATGGCAGATTGGCAGGGACCATTTTCTGGGCTCACCCATGGCTATCAAACCCGAGTTCAAACCCAGGACGTCTGCCTACCGCATATCCTCTCACTTCTTCCACCAAGCCACGCCCTGACAGGCAAAAATTTTAATCAACATTATTGTATCATATTCCTTTCTAAGTGGCGTGTTGTGATTTTTACATGATTCTACTTCTCCAAACTTTAAAAAAATAATATTGAATTAAAGGGTAATTAAATGGCTGTCAACGACTCAAAGTGCAATTGAAATTCTCCAGGGCATTACTAAAACAGGAAAAATTACCTTCTGCAATAAAGGCCCTCATTTTGGTGTCCCTGTGGCACGGTGTTCCAGAAACTCCCAACATGGTCGAACGGCACTTGGGATGGGCATTCCAAACTCCAAGATGCCCTTGATCCATTTAACCCGGTTTGTAAGTTCCTCCAAATCCAAAATTGCAGCTTCTAATGTATCCAAGCTTGTGGAATTTAAAGGAATATCGATCTTCATCTTCTTTGAGGACAAATCATTATCATCTTGGTCTAAACCTGTAGCAGTTCCCTCCATATTAATTGAAGCATCTCTTCCAAGAGAACTTGAAACACTATCAGAGCAACTTGTTCTTCCAGTGCCACTACCCGCAATGTCCAAATCGAAACTTACTTCTGGTGTGTGTGTCTCACTTAATCCCATATAACCAACCGGTCGCTTTGACAGTTTCAGCAACCGATCTGGAGAGATCTGAGAAGTAAATGAAGCACTAGATTTTCCAGTGTTCATATTATGCGCTGTAAGGTTTGAAGGTCCTGCAAATCCATAAGTCGAAGCCATGTGGTTCAACAATGCATGGAATGTGACATCTATTAAAAACTAGCTTAAATGCGACCAACTTCCTGTGCAATATAATTTTAAAGGAGTTACAGGCATAGATAGAAGGGTTTCACATAATCTGAATACCAGCTCAGTAAATCCCCCCCCCCCCGGCAGATGCGATAATATGAAGCAATTCAAGACTCGTCCCCCACAACATCCATCAACAAGTGATAATTAAACCGATCTCTTGATTCCGACTAATCAAGTTGCTTTAATGATGTAGAAGTTTGAAACTATATTTGAGTAACGTAATTGTATAATCTTGAATTGATCAGTTACAAATTACATTTGAATAGTTTATATTCTTGGGTAAAAGCCAACCAGACTGGTCTAGTGATAGTTTTTTCCCTGCAGAGAAACACAGCCACTCAAAACTCAAAACACCATATCGATAGCCATCGATAACCACAGTTTCCGTCATTCTTTAACGTATCATTTAATTGTACAAGACGACAAACACAAATCATGGACAAAACAGCTTATTGAGGTATTGCTGGGCTAAACTGTAAGAAGCAGCCTAATAGATGTAGGACAAATAACGCCAGCTTATCTCCCTTCTTAAAGCAAGCATGGAGGTTGATCGTAAGTCTACTCTCTCTCAAGTTTCATGTGCCATGTGCTGCTTATGTGTACCTATAAAGGGATCTCCACTAGAGATAACAATTCCAGATAATGCCAACGCCTGTGAAGTTTACTCTCACGTGATCCCGATTAGTCTCGAGTCCTGACATCAACCAAATCCTCGAGTAAATATTTAATGTACTTCCGACTGTAGACTTGTATCAACTCAAAGGCCAAAACTTCAAATCAGTACGGCTCTGGCATAATATTATAAGGATGGTTTTAAAATGAACACTTTCTGAACCTTTAGCATACTGAACTGCATTTAAAACTCCATCCAAAAGCTTCCAATCCCCAAAACCAAAACCATTCAGCTTAGAAAAACAGTATCCCAAGAGCTCTCCAAATCGTGAGGCTTTGAGCAGACTTAAAGTTCATCCTACTAAATACGGGCTTCTCAGAAAGCAAGCCAAATGCATCCAATCTAAACTGTTAAAACTATTTGTGCTTAACTAATAGGTTTTATATATGGCTTCATTTCGTTGATATGTCATTTAGGATTAAATGTTTCATATGAATACAGATCTTGATCACTTTCATATGTTAATAAAATAGGGGATATGATTGCTCATCACTTTCATACATTAATAAAATAGGGGGTATGATTGCAAACCAGTCAAAGTGCAAGAGGTGCTTTTGTATATTGGCCTAGATTAATTAATTAAACATAAGCTTAGTTATATAGAACCTTCATATCGAATTACTGAACACTGAATAGTGCTGATAAATTCACCGGTAAGTATATGTAATTCACAAAAACATGGAAGAGTGACTCTGCGTCAAAATTAGGAGACACGAGGGAAAGAAACCAAGTATGTGTATGTACGACCTTCCTTATAAAAAAATGTGTATGTACGATCTTGCCACTTGGACTAGAAGATATTTGCTTGAAGCTTACCTTGACTTGCAAGTTTAATTACTCGAGCACATTGACGATTGTTTGCATTCTCCTATGAACACAAAGGAATGAATAAAATAATCAGAGAATGCATATAAGAATGTTCTTCCCCAAGAGACAGAAAAATAGGAGCGATCCATCCAAGAACCATCCAAAAATATTAGAAACATTAAAACAGTAAAACTAATTAGAACAAACTTAACATGCATAACATAAAGGCTCCTCACGTTAATTAACTAAAGGATCTGGTGGTTGTCGTGAATCAGAACCAAAATCATAAATTACTTGTTCTGAACACCCTGAAGATATCTTTTCCCTAAACTCTTTCAACTCTCATATGAATTAATTAAGCATGTACAGTCCTAAAGGGCTTTCTTTGTTAATATATTTTCTTTTACCGATAAAAAATTAATTAAAAATGTAAACAATAACAGAAGGGCCAAATCTCATTTTGGTTGCTCTGAACAACGATGCTATCGTTTGTTTCCACAGATGGGAATTATTTGGAAGAACCTATTAAAGCCATGACAAGTCCCTCAAATGCAAAAAAAAAAAGAAAAAAAAATCTCAAGCAATCCCAAATTAAAACAACTTAAAGCAAAAGGGTAGAACTTCAAAGAAAGGGGATAGAATATTTTACTCTATTGTAGGTATAGTTTGTGTACTAATATTTCTATCGGAATAGTTTGTGTAATTAATGAAATTTCAAAATAAAGCGATTTGGTAAAATGGATTAAAGGTTTTGGTTCATACCATACATCAGAAGGTGGAAGTAAGGAATCATACTCTGGAGATATTTACTGGACATCTTTGGATTCTATGGTCAGAGCATCGTTTACGAATAGCATAAAAAAATATTTGAAGATTACTGCTTCAATCGAGAAAAACCACCATATTAAGAACGCAAAATTATAAGTGATAAGTCATCTCAGTCAAGTCAATTAAATTGTGGGAGGATGAGCAAATGGATAGGGAGACAAGGTACTTTCAAACTACACAGTAAAGACGAAAATAAAATATCATTAGCAGTACGACCTCATAATTCATTTCCACACCAAAAAAGTTTCCATATTAGTAAATCACATGCAGCCTAGCCATCACAGCTACTGTTACAAGACTTTTTCCAGAAAATTTTAAGCAGACAAATAAAACTTCATAACGGATAGGGATTGATAATACATAAAAGTGAAAACAGATAAGGAGAATAATTACGGCACCATAGGTATGGGGACCGTCCAACCAGATTTGAGAGACCAATCTAATGACGGCCGCAGGTCCTTGCAGAAAACATCATAAGACATCCCTTCACCAAATGGAGGAGGTAGCAACTCGATCTATCAAAGATCAAAACAGAAGTCAGTATACGCAGAGCACAATGTCTCATTGCTAGGGGAAAATTCTCTTTCCTAGCAAAGTACTGTTAATTTTGCATTGACGTTAAAATGCTATGAGAAAGAGAGATGGTAGAGTATGGTATACTTTTGTCCCACATCGCCTAAACTTGCCAATTCTATGCTAGTTATAAGGCTTCAGTACCCCTCTCTTTGACACCTAAGTTTTAAGGAGTGATCGGGCTGACTTTTCAACTTGGTATCAAAGATTAGTTGGACCTTTTTTCATGCCGCTTTAGTTCGGTTCTTTGTCCGCTTAGTTCAGATTGTTTAGTGTGCTGCTTAGTTCGGCTACGGTGTTGTGGTCCAGGAGGGTGTGTTGGAATGTTGTCCCACATCGTCTAGACTTGCCCATTTTGTGCTAGTTATAAAATTATAGTACCCCTCTCCTTAACACCTAGGTTTTAAGGAGCGATTAGGCTGGGCTTTTCAAATTGGTATCAAAGCTTGGTTGGGCCTTTGTTCGTGCCGCTTTAGATCGGTTCTTTGTCCGCTTAGTTCGGATTGTTTGGTATGCTGCTTAGTTCGGCTACCGTGTTGTGGTCGAGGAGGGTGTGTTGGAATGTTGTCACACATCGCCTAGACTTGCCCATTTTATGCTAGTTATAAGACTCCAGTACCCATCTCCTTAACACCAAGGTTTTAAGGAGTGATCGGGTTGGTTTTTCAACTTACTTAAAGAGTCTAATAACAAAACATGAATGTCTCAATATAAACATTTTGCTACCAATTATTACTAATGGCTCCGCATACTTGGTAAGTTCTTTCAAGGAAATTCAGCAATAATAACCCATTTCCAAGCAATAACGAAACTCAAAGTTCAGTTCCTAGAAATCTTCACTAAGATGGGAGTCATTAGGCGACAAACAATTAAGAACAGTTATCTCTGAGCATTAGCTTATTTTCCAAAAATACTTTGTTCGCAGAAATATAAAAAATTATTTAAAAATGTGAGAATAGAAAGAATAAAGGGAACAGTACTCATATGATCCTCGTTTGATAACATCTACGATGTACTTCTCTAGAAGGGATAATAGATTAAGGAAAAGGTTTTTGTGTTTCTTTTTTTTCAGTGAATTTTCATTTTCCTATCAAACGATAACATTGAGGAAGAGGAACTCTGCGAAAAATTCTTCCTATTAAGAGAAAGTTAAACATTTGCAAGCAGCAGTTAATGAATTTATTAGTTTTCATTTGGAATGAGCATCTTTAGATGAAGAAAAAATTCTATATATATTTTTCAGTACAAGAAACAAGTCTCGAATGGACAAATTATAATAAAAAAGCTTAAGTACGTATCTGACTAAAGTACCCGGATTTTCTCATCCCCCTGAATTTCAGTTACTTTTCCAGACCAATAACAGCCATCAGTCCACCAGTCCACCAAATCCCCCACCTTCCAGACATTATCCAAAATGACGATCACCTCCGACATGGCGCTAACTTCTCGAATTTGATTTTTACGATATATAGGTGGAAACTGCGGACGCACCATCAATTCTCTTTTCATCTCCGAATGGCGTGCAGAGATAGAGGGTTTCTGAAACAGCTTTGTCCACCGGACCTCTGTAATCAGAGACAAGCACCAACGCGAACAATGATGAAATGTCCAAAACTTACAGATTTAAAAATGACATCACGTCCAGCTGAATTATTGCATTTAATAATTACAAGCCGCCTACTGTAAAATTATTGACTATCAAAGGCAAACTATATTTCTAGTCCATGTTATTTCTTATAGATAAGCCTAACCAGATGATTTCCAATAGGAAAAAGTAAACGTGGGAAATATCTATATCTAGCTGTCCACCCATCAGGATTTCAATATTACTATTATCATCAGAAGAATGAATCGGCAGACTGCAAATATTCTTTGATGCTCTACCATTGGCTGACTGGTCGCTCAATACAAAGAATGCAGGAGTTGTACTCACCATCCTACTCAAAAATGTGCATAAGTATTGGAACTATAGTCAGCAATACCTGAGTATACAAACATAGAGGGAGTACTTACTTTCATCAGGAAAATCAATAAATTCCAAAGCATGACCCAGCTGACCTTTTTTCCTGCCAATATCCTTTATCTGATTGTATATATAGAAGCAATTAAAAGATTATGTCTTTCTTAAAGTATCAAATAGGTATAACGAAATAATAATAGGCTTTGATCGTCACACTCAAAAGAATTTCAGTCTCAGATAATGGAAAGAAAAAATGAATCTAAATTTGGAAACAAATATTAGTGCGTTTCCAACATTTGTTCAAAAAAGTCTAGGTTGTGAGGACTTCTGATTCTCTCATCCTTCTTTTGCAAAAATTTCTTTTTTTAATGTATTTTCAGTTTCCTATAAAAAAAAATAAAACTTCTTCAGAAAAGCATACGCCAATACTGTGATCAGGCAGCCACAAATGTGGGAACTAACTGGTTGATGGAATAACATCCCCAAGATACATATAAGCAAGGATGAAAGTAGCAATTGATAAAGAAGAAAATACAAAAATGAAGGATAAGGAATCCAAAAACAAGAAGAACAAAACAAAAAAAGGTGCTAAACAATCAAGACCAAACACAAGGCCATTAATGCATAATGGAACTTGAAGAAAATTACTTCAACAAGCTGGATTTGGAAGCCCATAAAGCTAGAAAGATCATTTCTTATTACTAGACTTTCTACCCAAAAAATACCACAATGTAGCATTGACTAAAACACCTTGTAAAGTAAAAACAATAAAATAATATTTTATTTAAAATAGTTTTAATAAAATTGATATATCTGCAACAAATATGTAACAGGTAAAGGCAAGCAGGTATTCTTCTAGATTCTCTCTTATTCTCCACTCTCTTGGAATTTATCGTTTAGAAGAAACTTAATTGTATCTTAATATGATGTTCTTGCTCAAATCTTGTTCTTTTAATTCTCAAGTGATATGGACAAAAGGGTGTGGATACTTTACTGGGGTTTTCTCTTGTAAATCCTTTATGAATTTTATTTCAAATGATGTGGATTCTCATTATTTCTTCCCTTTTCCTCTAATATGGAAATCATGTTATCCTTCCAAAGTTAATGGTTGTTAATATTGGGAAAGGTAAGCATTGTTGATCTGATACTCTTCAAAAGAGAAGACCTTATGTGTTTATCTCCTTCTTGGTGTGTTTTGTGCAAAAGCAACTCTGAGAGTTCGAACCATCTCTTTCTGCATTGCCCCTTAGCTTCCTCCTTATGGTATTGCTTGTTGATAATGCTTGATTTCAGTCGGGTCTGACCTTATTCAATGGAGATGCTAATAAGATTGAATTTTGGTGGTGGAAATAAAAAGAAAGATGTTATGTTGTATCATGCGATCCTCGCTGTTTTTGGGTTCTTTGGCTTGAGAGAAATGGAAGAATTTATGAAGACGCAATCGCTGATGAGTCAACTTTATGGAAGAAAGTTATTTGATTGGCTTCTTCTTGGTTGTCAAAGTTTAAATTTTTTAAGGATACCCCTTGGTCTTCTTTTTTTGACATTAGAATTTGTTATGGTTGTAATTCAGTGTCATATGATGTGTTCTTGTTCATTTCAGTTTTCAGTTTTCGGTGGAATACTCATCCTCCAAAATCTGTTCTTGTACTCTTTTTAATTTAATATAACTTTTATGTTTCCTATAAAAAATGATAAGAAGATGTACTTTAAGTAGATAAATAAATTTCAAATACTTCTTAAAGCCAATGTCTATACAAGTCTGGTCATATCATTCTCGTGCTAGGCTAAGAAACTTCCTAAAGAAATATTTTCTGTTCATAAATTTCCAGATAACCGTTACCTGTCGAATAATTTGCTACGATTTTGAACCACTTGAAATGTGTTTCTACTTATTAATTGAAAGTTGATAAGACCACTATGAGGAGAAAATGTTGATTTTTTCCTTAGGACTAAGAGTATTACATATACATTTGAATTATATTTAAAACTATTGTTAATGATTCCGTTATCTAGTTTGTATGTCTCGAGAAAAGAAAAATCAATGACGGCATTCAATTGACATCAAATGTTAATAAGGCTACGTAGTAGAAAGCCTGATGCAAGGAGAACAGGAAAAAACATTTGAAAAAGTATCTTTACATCAATAGACATCAATAAAAAATAAGAAAAATCAATAAAGGCTGCCAACACCAACACTCAATAAGAAATATCCTTCCCACTATTGCTCGATATTTGTTCACAAAACCAGGTCTTGTGATATTTACCATCCTACAGTAGTCGAATCCACTTCCCCTCCATGTTGTGGAAGACACTTTGTACCATTTGACATTTCTCCATGCATTTCTCATTATAAAGTTCCCGTGTAATGCACTCCCTCAAAGTGGACCTTTCCCAAACACTAATAAATGGGCAAGAGGAATGAGCAGGGAATTTAGAGGTGAACCTAAGAGCAACACTCTAAAACAGGTCGCTTGCCAGTGTCTTCAATGCATGTACATTTCAAAAGATTGAATTGGTAATATGATACAGAGATAAATCTGGGTTCCAAATGAAAACAGAGCAAGCAGGGGAGACAAATGGCATGGCATTGGAAGTTGCTTCAAGGGAAGCCCTTGCCCCTGAATTGGTCATGTCCACGACTTGATCAGAGAATGCTCCAATAGTATTGGGGGCACAATTGGATGCCACTTCAGGGGGTTTATCATAGACCAACCATCTGACATAAGTAGTGATGAGCCACAGGAATTACCCACAATGAGAGGTATGACCTCGATCCAATGTCACTCAAAAGCAGAAGTTGTGAGCTACCGAGAGCCCCAGCAGAGAGCATCACCTCACCATTTTCATGCACCTTGCATGGCCGGTCATGAAAAACAATGCCAAGTAGATTGCTTTGATCCAGAATAAGGCGAATAAGAGGCTAAGAGAAATCTTTCAACACTTGCTTAGACAGCTTTGATCATCTTCTCTTAAAATCATCCAAATAATCCCCCATGAACTAAATAATTCACAACTCTTACATTTTCTACGAATTCATCTTCTTCATGTGATAACCCCTTTAGTACAAGCTTGGCGTAATAGATCCTTTGATCTACCCCACATCAGCGTCCCAGTCCTTTCTGCTTGTCTTTTGTATGTAGGAGCTTATTTGGAGAAACATTTTTAAGCGATTGATCTTCAAAAGAAATCCTAAGTCCTTTCATTACTCTAAATATGGCGACTAATAACCAATTGGATATTCCCATCGTTTTTGAAAAACTAGCCATACACACTAGATATTCAAACTCTTAGGTAAAACGTTGCACACACTCACTTAACCCAATTTTTACTCCTTATCATATAAAAATACATTCCGCGTACACTACTTTAGTCCTAGGCCAACATAATTAAGAGCACTTAACTCCAAGATCCCCCTTTAAAGTTCCAATTTCATATTACCTTATTACAACACTATTTAAGTGTAAATATTTGCAATATCATGACGTAAGTATCTAATCTATAAGGCATAAACTGAAGTCAAAGGAGATGAACTGACAGTCCAATCACAAAAGAATGCTAACAGGATACAATGAAGAAAAAATTGACCTTGAGTGCATAAAACTATATGTACCTTACACCGAAACCATGCACCACGATAGCCTTTGACAAATGATTTCGACTCTACCAATTGCCCAACTTCAAATCGTAGGCCACACCCAGCCATGATCGTCAACCAAATTAATTGGTAGACACCTTCAACAAAAGCATTTCCAAATTCAGAAGACATAATGTTAGGTAAAATCCGTCCACTTGCATTCCTGTCAAACAAATCCTCCACTCTGGTCTAATGTAAAAAAGAAAATGAAGGAAAAGAATGTAAGAAGCGAACCCCACCCCCACCCCCCGAAATCCCAAAAAAAAATTCAAAAAGTTCAACGACCACAAATAGAACAAGACTAAATGTGATAACATCGCCAAATGTAAAGACATTGGAGTATGAAAATCAGTAACATACATAAAGCCAAAGAGCTCAGAAGCTATCTAAAAACCCAACAGAAGAGTATAATCTGCTTAGTAATAGGAAGATGGAATCTATTAAGAAGACAAGAAAATGCGAAGCAGACACAACTGTTAATCACATTTATTATCAAACAAGTAAACAAAGTTGTCTGTCAGAAATGGACATTTCAAATGAATCACAGAAACACAAAAAATGAAAAATCCACAGAGCACAGTTTGATGAAATGAAAAAAACTTACTTTAATCGATTTAATGGGAAATCCCAAGCCTCGAAAATGAGAATAACGATAAGCACCCTGAGGAGCAGAAAGAAAGAGGGACGAAGAGCAACAGCTACAGGAATAGAAGCAAGGAAGAGAGACGAGGGAAGTATTCCGATATTCTAGAAGTCGACACATATACGTCTTTTTTTTAATCATAGATACATATACGTCTTATTTCAATATTAATTTTAATAAAACAATTAATAAAGAAAACTACTTTCCAAACTAAATCACAGAGATGATTCAGTGTACTAAACGAAAACGTTCAGAACAATTTTAAAACTATATAATAAATTTTAAAATTATTAATAATATTGAAATAATATATTAGGTTTCAAAACATTGTAAATCTAAAAAAATAATGGTAATTTTCTTATATTTACAATTAAATCATTACAAATAAAAAAATTTGAATATGTCTTGCATGACCTAAAAATAATATATTTATAATAAAATTATTATAAATAGAATAAAACTTGATAGGTCATTCATCATCTCTAGATGATAAATTATTTACACGAGTTTTATATTAAAAAACACATGATCCTAACAAATTTATGTCGTAAGATAATAGAAAAGAAACTAAAAAAATTATTTGAGAATCGAAAATTAAATATGACAAATTATTTTACTATGGATAATGGACATTGAAAATTATTACATTTATTATAAAACTAAAATAATCTTGGGTCTCGAATAGTGATTCAATTAAATAACAAAAATAAAATCTTACAGATAGACGATAACTTATTGTTATTGGCTGAAAAATATTTATGATATAAGGATCTCTAAAATCTTATACATGATCATTCACATTCCTAATAACATAATAATAAAAAATAAAAAATTAATAAAGTATTAGTAAAAGAACCATTATTGATTAGAATTATAAATAAATTAAATCAAAAAAAATGTAACCTTATACTATATTCAGTGGGGCTTAAAGGGTAAAAGAGAAAATCAAATGTTTTTACCCGTTCAGTCCATTTTAATATAATGGAGACTTTTAATATAGTAGAGATTGTGGATGTCTTGATACGGCGAGAAGGGAAATGACATGGGCTAAGGAAATCAATTCTTGAAAAGGTGATTTACTCTTGTTGCGTAAAAAAAGGAGACTGCTATTTCTCAAAACTTAGAAATTTCGCTTTAGAAAGATTCTCAACGGTGACAAAAATGAAATAGTAACTCTTTGATTTTTTTGACAAAATGTGACATCTTTATAGGAAATACAACTAAAATACTCTCCTGTTAGACCCGAGTCTATCAAAATATTACTGTTAAATATTTTGTTAGAGTTTAGCAAAATATTTTGTTAGATTCTGGTCTTGCAGTCATCAAGAAGAATCTTAAACCAAATCACAATTTAGTCTTTTAATCTATATAATATATAAAATTGTAGAAGTTGAAGAAATATTTTTAGATAATACGACCCCTAATTATTTTTAAAATTTCCTACACGATTCTTATAATGTATTTATTATCTCAATTATTCATATAAAAATTCTTTTAAGTATTGTGTATTTATTATCCTAATTTTCATATGAAATTTTTTTAACTACTTTGTTTAATTGATCATCTTTAAAGATATTTTCTCCTCATTTTAATTTAAAATATTATAAAATAAGTCTCAAATTAACCAAATATTTATCCATTAGCATTTTTATGTGTAAATCTTAAAAGACTAATTATAAGTAAAAAAATCAAATTGACAAAAAATATTTCTTTAATTAAATTTAGGGTTAATTACACTGGATCCCCCCAACCTTTGTACCACTATACCATGTTGCACCTGTTGGATCAGATTTTAAAATTTGAGAAAAAATCAATGAACCACAAACGGTTCGTGGGCAGAAAATTAAAAAAAATCACATCAACCGTTTAATCATATTAAATATTAAAATCATACTTACGATTATACATACCTAGTTAAACGTATTCAATAGAGGTAGAAACGACTTATATCTTATGTTATATTGGAGAATTTCTGACTTAGTGGAATCCTATTAATTGTCTTTGTGTTCTTCGTTCTTCGTAGAACTTGAATTGGCCTTCACACCAACAATCATTCGTAGGATTCAAAAGTATATCTCAATCGGATGTTGATCAGGAATTGAGTGTGGACTCTCAAAACAACTGGAGAAGAAAAATCAGATTTTACCTTCTCCTCTGTGTATTTCAGCGGCAACTAGGGGGAGGGAGAGAAACTATGTTTTTTCTACTCTGTGTAATCACACACTGTGTTAGAGTTAGGGATGCAACTCTATTGTCATCCATTATATAATAATTACGGAACTTGCACATATACATACCCCTATATGTTAAATTATCAAAAATTCACCCACTAATATTTGTTATTGTCGAAAATTACATATCTCTCTAGAGTCAATATTGTATCCAAATTCATCAATCTAAATTAATAACTAAATTAATCTCCATCAACTAATTAATTAATTAATTTCTTTTATTTACTAATTATCCAATAATTAGAAAATAACTAATTAATTAATTTGAACATATAGGTTCGAGAAATATACCCTGGTCCAAAACACGTTTTTGGTCCAACTGATGTTATTCTTTATTTATTGTCCTTATGAGCTACTCCTGAGATCGAATGGACCTACATGAATAAAGCTATATGGCTCAAATACTTAGTGAATTTATCTCCTTATATTCCCGACATATTTAATCCTTACATCGTACGGCTCCACTATAGGTCTAATGCCGAATCAACTCCCGATTCATGCGCGCTACATTTTCTGTTGGTGCAAATAAACTCTTTTATCTCACGGTCCACAGAATATATTAACATATTACCCTTTGTGAATATCAGTAACAAGAGTGGTATGTAAAATTATCATGTTACCCATCTGGTTATTATTTTCTTAACTCCTTTATTGATTGTGATAAGAAAGACATAACAATGAATTATCTCGTACAGTTCACCGTATCTTATTCAATGATTCATTTCATCGAATACTTGGCCAAGTTAATTTATTCACACACCAATCGATAAAGCATAAGGTGATATTGTTGCATTTACAATCTCGTCACGAATTTCTACATATGTGAAGTAACTCCAACATAGTTGAATCACGATCACAACAGTCGAGGTATTGTCCGACAATTCGAACTCACTCCTTTGGCATATCAAATATTGTAACTAACTAAGTCAAGTTTCTTATTCACCTCAAGATTAAGGTAATTACGAAATACCCTTATAGGTATAACAATTAGATTTAGAGCTAGATAAACGACTTTGCTCTAAACTAGTTAGCTACTGGTATATTCAACATGTTCCACAACATGTCTAGGTCAACTTTTAGAGTCTCCATTCCCATGCCTCAAGACCGGCATCCTTTAGTTTAACCTAACAGTCGTAATCCGACTCGATTGCCCAGTGGATCCTAAGACTGCGAATAACATTCTGAACTATTTCAAAAGAGTTTGTCTGAAAAATCCCTTTGTCTTTACTCTTCTTACGTTGACAATAGTTCAAGGATTTGAGTAAATTATAAACACACTTTAATTATTAAAAAAACATTCATCCATTAATTAAATTCAGTGACACAAAATGTAAGAGAAATAACTGAATAATCATAAATAGTTAGAACACCATACTTTATGAATATATTTCCAACAATATCCCATTTGGACTAAAGTAGGTGTACAAAATCTCGTATCTCCATGTCCTCCAGATGACCATCAAAGACTTTACTGCTTAAAGTCTTCATGAATGGATATGCTAGGTTGTTGACCATTGATATGTGTGTTACTACAACATCTCCACGCTGAACAATCTCTCTAATCAGGTTATACTTATATTCTAGGTGTTTGGATCTTTTGTGGCTCATTGGTTCCTTCGAATTCGCTATAGCTCCACTGTTATCGCAATAAAGTGTCATGAGCTTGTGAGCTTCTTAAACAACTTCAAGAGTATTCAAGAACTTTCTAAGACATACAACCTCATTTGCAGCTTCACAAGCTTCAACATACTCAGCTTCCATGGTAGAATCAGCAATACAAGATTGCTTGATACTTCTCCATACAACTACTCCACCGTTCAGGATGAACACTGATCCTGAAATGGACCTCCTAAAATCTTTGTTTGCTTGAAAACCGAAATCAGTATACCCCGTCGTATTCAGGTCAGTACCTGAAAATATAAGCATGTAGTTCCTTGTTCTCCTAAAATACTTAAGGATGTGTTTGATGACATTCTAATGTTCAAATCTAGGATTAGACTGGAAACGACTCACCACACCCACCGCGTAAAAAATGTCTAGCCTAGTGCAAAGTATCACATACACGAGACTTTCTACGACTAAGGCATATGAAATCTTTCTCATGTAGTAACGTCTTCCTCTTCTTGAGGAGCCTTGGGAGACTACTCATTGGAAAGGCTGACACCATGCCTAAAAGGAAGATATCCCTTCCTGGAGTCTTGCATACTGAAGCGATCCATCACTTTATCAATATAAAATGCTTGAGACAGTACCAATTATATGTTCTTCTGATCCTGAAAGATCTGAATATCTAGGATGAAGGCAGCTTCTCTAAGAATATCATCCATGTACGAAACTAAAAAAATCACATTCCCCTCATGTATCAGCTTATACACAAGGTTCATCTACTAACTGCTCAAAACAGAAGTTCTTGACAGTTTCATCGAATCCGATATTCCACAATCGGGATGCATGCTTAAGTTCATAAATGGACCTCAACAGTTCGTAAACCTTGCCATCTTGGCCTTTCTCCATGACCTGTCTGGTTGAGCCATATAAATGCGCTCTTCAAGATTACCATTCAAAAAAGTAGTTTTGATATCCATCTGCCAGATTTCATAAATAAGGCAATAGTAATGGACATGAGGATTCAAATGGATTTAAGCATGGCCACCGACGAGAAAATATCATCATAGTTAATACCTTCCTTTTAGGTATAGCCCTTGGCCACTAACCTAGCTTTGAATGTCTCCACATCCCATTTGGACCTCTATTTTTCTTATAAATCTATGTAAACTCTACGGGCTTTACCCCTTCAAGAGGATCTACAAGTTTCCAGACTATGTTCGAATATATCGATTGTATCTCAATTGTTCATGGCTTCTTGCCATAGATTTTCTTTAAGACCAACCATGGCCTGTGACTAGGAGACAAGTTCATCATGATCATTATCTGATACTGCTGTTAAGGCATCTTCATAAGACATGTACCAGTCAGGTAGTCTCACAAACCTCCCATTACGTCGAGGCTCTATAGATTCTTGCTCCTGTTGTGGTTCTTCCATTATTGAATCAAAAACAGTTCTTGATTTGAGAGTCAATGTCATCTCACTCAATAATTCATCTAACATAAGAGTATTTCTCGGCTTCACACTTCTTACATAGTCTTCTTCAAGAAAATGTGCATTCGTGCTAACGAATGTTTTCTTATCAGTCGGACTATAAAAGATATACCACTTCGTTCCTTTAGGATATCCTACAAACATGCATAATTTTGATCGACTGACCAACTTGCATGTCTTCGGTTTCAGAACATGTGCTGGGCATCCCCATATTCTAAGATGGTTTACGGATGACTTTCATCCATTTTATCTTTCATATGCCATACCAGGCACCGTCTTTGATGGAACTTGGTTCAGAATGTATGTCGTTGTTTCTAAGACATATCCCCATAACGATCTGAGAGGGATGAATAACTCATCATGAATCTAACCATATCCAACAGAGTTCGATTTCTTCTCTCTGACACACCATTCTGTTCTAGAGTGCCATGTGTTGAGCTGAGAAAAAATACATTCTTCCTTAAAAAAGTCTTCGAACTCTCCTAACAAGTACTCTCCACCATGATCAGATCGTAGCATTTTGATTTATTTCTCTAATTGTTTTTCGACTATAGTCTTGTACTCTTTGAAATTTTTAAGGATTTCATATTTTTGGTGCATTAGATAAACATGTCCAAAATGTGAGTAGTCATCAGTGAAGGTTGCAAAGTATTCATAACCTACTCTTGCTTGGATATTCAGTGGCCCGCATACATCACTATGTACGAGTTCGAGATATTGAGTGGCTTTTTCACCCTTCACTAAAAATCGTCTCTTAGTCATTTTACCTTCTATACAGGATTCACATATGAGTAGTGATCCCACACTTAAAGTTTACAATTGACCATCTCTTGCAAGTCTTTTAATCTTGTCTAGGCTGATATGGCCAAGACGTAAGTGTCACAAATAGGTTCGATTGGTTGAGTCAGACTTCAACCTTTTACTATCCCTTAATAAATCCATGAACTCACCATCGTCAAGCCTTCTAATCTCTTTGAACCCTGTAGGAAACAATAGATATGGTTAGTGGCTGTAGAGTCTACAATCCATAAAAAAATAGAGTTAACCACATAACAAGCCTCAATAATAAGTATTATACTTTTAGGGCTCATTTAGCTGTGAGGATAGTACTGGATAGAATTATACTAAATCTGTCAGACTGTACTATACTGGATTAAATAATATTGTACAGTGTTTGGTACGGTATTAGTTAAAATAATTATATTACTTGTATAATGTTTGGCATATCATTTTACTGGATTATTGTGAAAATATTTTGTCATAGTTTGATTTACACAAGTCTGTTTAGAACTCGTTAACATGTTATTTAACATTTTCAACAACAAAATAAACACTCATTCAACCAATCAATAATAATAATAATTTAAAATATTTCAAAAAAGATCTTGAAACATCATCATTCATTTTCATAATTTACAATAATATTCATACAAAAAAACTCATCCACCAAAGCATCACAAAATAAGCTTGCATGTTCACGACATTGAAATTTCTCTTCTTACATTGACAATAGTTCTAAAATTTGAGTAAATTATAAACACACTTTAATTAATAGAAAAACGTTCATCCATTCATTAAATACAGTAATACAAAATGTTAGAGAAATAACTAAATAATCATAAATAGTTAATACACCCTGCTTTATGGACATATTTTCAACAGCACTTTGTCCTTAAAAAATTTACAGAAATCCTCTCACTTTTCATTTCGTTTCATTAGTACTACCTACCATAACTTTCATTCAAAAAACTGAAGGAAGTCAATACACGTGACTTACACATGACCCTTTTAATGGGCAATGGGGTAATACCCCATTACCACGTGTCATCCATCCATAACTCTTCCCCACCAACCCCATTTTCTTTATAAGAAAACGTGCCAAAAATCCCCCTTCTCTGTTTCTTCAATTCTCGTGACTAAACCCATTTCTCTACAATTCCTTCATTGTTTCTTCACTTCCTCCATGGGAGCTACATTGTGCTACTACGGTATTCCTTCAGAACTGAAGACTTCTTGGACCAATTTGAACCCGGGAAGAAGGTCTTATGCATATTCAAAAAAAGTGGCAAGTTTGAATATAAATTTTTCACTTATCCAACCTCAATTTTCTACTGAAATTAAGAGATGTAAATTGAAAGCTCTATTTTCTCATAATTTCTTGTTGAATTTTTTGCTTTGCTAAACAATGGAGAATGCATGCCTTTTATGTGGTCTACCCACCCATGGCTGGAAGAGAAAAAAATATCATCCCCCAGTTATTAAGAGGAATGACCTAACTTGATCGCGAAAATAAAAATTTATGATCCAAGATTAAGAAATTGATGATGTGCATATGCTTGTTGTTGATGTTTTTGTACTTCAAGTTTTATGTGTATTTAAGTTGTATTTAAGCTTATTTTGATTTTGGTTATGTTGTTGTTGTTGTTGTTCTTACTGTTGTTGTAAGATAATTTGACCAATGAATGAGATGTAGTAAGCTATTTTGATCAATGAAAAGTTAAGGTTAAATTTGCATTTACAATTTTTGATCCTTGAGTTGAGAGAGAGTAATATTCTCAAACATAATTAAACATCAATTGAGCTAATCAATTTAAGCATCCTTCATAATTAAACACCCTTCAACAATATTCAATATCATTACAAAATATTCTCAAACATCCTTGAAAGCAAATATAAACCTTACAAAACTTCAAACTATCCACAAAAAATTCCCAACATCCTCATTCACAAAAAAATCCCACAAAATATCCACAGAACATCAATCAACATTCCCACAAATAACCCATTGAACACTAATCATTGTTCATAGTTGACTAAGGGGAAGAAAGTCGTTCAACTTCCTTTGTGAATAATGCTCTAGTTTCCTTTTGGGTGCATTGCTTCTTAAGGATTGTCATTCTCACAGGAGATGTTGCCAAGGTAGCAGATTAAGAGATGTACATTGGTTCAAAAAGTGATGGTTGCATTGTATCAGCCTTCTAGGAAGCATTTGTCACTTGTTTAGACATCTGGGAAGCATTTGCCACTAGTTCAGAAGCCTACAACTAAACAACATAACATAATTAAATGTAAAAAATTGTAATTTAACAAATTCTTTTCATTCTATGATTTTACAAAAATAATTAAATCTAAAAATGTTGTATTAACTGTTGGCATATAGGAAACATTTTGTGAAATCACTGGTTCAACATTCTGTGAAGCCACTGTTTAGCATTCTGTGAAGCCATTGATTTAGACGCCTGTGAAGCCTAGAATTAAATAAATGACATACTTAAATGTAAAAACAATGTAATTTAACAAACAAAACATAATTAATTGCATTAGCTATTTTTGTACATTTTTCCTGTTACATGCTCGTTTATTGCTACTCGATTCACCACATTGTTTGCATTTCAGTACTATACATGCCCTTGATTTACTGTTTGGCACTACAGGGGGTCTAGGAGGTTCACCAGTCTCCCTTATCGTCAACTTCTTAGGTCTCTCAGGCTGTATATGATAAGTAGGAGGAATTAATGGAGGTCTACTAGATTTGGGCCACACATCTGCACTGGTCATAGGGCTAATAGCAGGCTCGTATGTCTTCAAATAGGTCTTTTTCATAAAATAACTATTCACATATGCAATAAGATCATCTACTTCGTAACTTATGGCAGCTATGGCATGAGAACATGGAATGTCACTAAGATCCTATTTCCTACAAGTACAAGTCTTTGCCTCCAAGTTCACTACACTAACTGGCCCAGTAGTATGAAATACTTCAAATTTCCATTCTCCTACCCATATAGTGTTGGCCATCGTGTCCTCAAAGTATGTGTAAAGATATTTTAATTTGAAATTAATAAAAATACATTTTTCTTAAAATTGTCTTTTTTGAATTATTATTGAATAAATTGTATAAACATCTGAAAAATTTATATTCATTAATAAGATGCTAGTAAGTACGGTTCGCTGCATTTTGAATGAATGTGATCTAGATCTGGATTCGCTAATGTGAATATACATCTTAACGAATGTACCTTATATAACTGATGTGAATTAATATCTTTATTAGCTTATTGTTTATCATAAAAATTTAATACACATCAATCAGATGATCTTATGTAGATCAGTTTAAATCATGAGTAGTCATTAACTCTTATACATGTTTGTTGGGTATTTTGATTCACTCGTTAAGGTTTGTTTGTAAACAAGTTAGTGACTTTTTTTTGGAGATTCAGTGACATGGATGGCTGGGAACATGATCTTATAATATTTGAAATCTAAGCTTTTCTATCAGATCGTATATTGATTTTCTTACAATTTGACCGTTCACTAGTGAATTAATTGTTAGAATCTACGCTGACGCGTGGTGGAAGGCATGGTGGTATTTTAAAAAAAATTATAAAATGATATATGATCACATCATCGCAGATCCCAAAGACGAAAACTTTTTAATTGAAAAACAGGTTTTCAGATCGGATCCGTTATATATCTATACATTAAATTTAAGACATACAAAGATATGAATTATAACTCTTGTAGTCTATCAAGTATCTTTGCAAACAACAAACTTGTAATCTCACGAACAAGAAACTGCGAGAACCACACTTAGATTTTTCAAACCAATCCTCAAACACACTAGAATGTGTATGTGCATGTAGAATAAATTAAATACATGTTTTTTGTCTCTATATATACTCAACACATGAGATCTACAGATTTTGAAGAATGACTATTGTGATACAAAACTCTTATGGAATTAGAAAAACTCACAGAGCTTTTTTATTAACCTTTTAATCACATAATTGCACATTGATTGTAGTTGCAGCACTGAGGCCAATGGAATAATATCAATATATATCTTCTACGTCAAGACTCATCAGATTTTTTAGGGATTTACACAAATTAATAAACTAATTATAAATGTGTCATTGCAACGGGACCCACAACAATTGAGCAACACTACAGCGCCACACGACACCACTATAGTGCCACGTGTCCACTGCAATCTCACATGACATTACATTAATCCATATAAATCTCTGATTCAAAATCTGTGATTGACATGTGGCAGTCCTATATGGCACATGATAATTTTTTAACTTTATTATTTATTTTAATTAGATAAATATATAGATGTCAGTTAATTCAAAATTAACTTATCTGAGCTCTCAATCAATTATCTTTTTTGTTAATTAACAGATTATATAAATAAAATAAAATCAATATCTCATAATGAGTTAATATTATTTAATTTCATAAATCAAATATTTTGTCTCACTTATCGATCAACACAAAATTAATCGATAAAATTATTTATTTGTAATTTACAAAAACTACATTAAATAGTGTTTAATTAATTAGTTACATATAATTATCTCATAATTATATATTTACCCTATAAACTTTATTTCTATCGCAAGTTAGTCCCTTCCTCATGTCCTGAAATATTCACACCCTAGACTGTATAGTAAATAGGTAAATAATCTTATTTATTAATTTCATTATTACTCAATTATAAATATGTAATTGCACTTTTAGTAATTACAAAATATATTTATAGAGTATTCTCGTGTGATCTATTGATATAATCACTTCATGTAGTTTTATCTTTCAATTATTGGTTCGTAAATTAGAGTTGGTCAAAATTACCATTTTACCCTTCTAATTACCTCTTGATCCTTAAGTACAATTAATTCACTAGTGAATGGTCAATTTGTAATCGTACTATAAATTTGAGCTCAATAACAATGAGTTCCAAAATTAACACTTAAGTGAACTAATATAAGATTCGTTAGAAAAGCTTGGATTCCAGATCTTGTAAGATCATGTTCTCAGTCATCCATGTCACTGAATTTCTAAAATAAAAGTCACTAGCATGTTTCACAAACAAACCTTAGCGAGTAAATCAAAAGATTCAGTAGACATGTATAGGAGTTCATGACTACTCAAGATCCAGATTGATTTATATATGATCGTCAATTCTGATATGTATTAAATCTTTATGATAAATGATAAGTTAATAAAGATAATAATTCACATCAGTCATGCCTTATATAATCTAATTATATAAAGTACATTTACTAAGATGTCTATCTACATCAATGATCTAGATCTACATCGCATGCATTCATAATGTTTAGTTAACCGTATTAGCAACCATTCATTAAATATTCTATACTTTAATATGTTGCGGACTATTTTATTCATTATATATGATCTTTCCTCTCGTACTTATAAAAGACAATAGTCTCATTAATGAATATGAAAATTTTAGTTATTTATATATAATTATTCAATAATAATTCAAAAGAAGAATTATAAGATAAATGTAACTTCATTATTTTCATATTAAAAATGTCTAAGCACATAGTTTGAAGGTACTATGCCCAACATTAATGGTACTTAAGGATTAAGAAGTAATCAGAAGGGTAAAATGGTAATTTTAATCAGCTCTAATTCATGAACTAATAATTGGAAGATAAAACTACATGAATTGATTATATCAATGGACTATACGAGATTACTCTGTAAATATATTCTGTAATTACTAAGAGTGCAATTTCATATTTATAATGGAGCAATAATAGAATTAATAAATAAGATTATTTAATTAAAAAATTTAATTAATAATCTAGTTTATTGAACCTTAAAATTATGGGTTCATTGTCCTCAAGTCACATGTGTACTACACAGTCTAGGGTGTGACTTTTTCAGGAATTAAGTTTATGGGGCAAGTATATAATTATGAGATAATTGTGTAAAATTAATTAATTAAGAATTAATTATTTTATTTTTTGGAAATTACTATTAATTAATTATATCGATTGGTTTTGAATTAATCGATAAATGAGACAGTATATTTGATTTATGAAATTAAATAATATTAAATTATTATAAGATAATAATTTGAATTTGAATTAACTAATCTGTTATTTTTGTACTAACAGATAAGTTAGTTGATAGATGTAATCAGATAAGTTAATTTGAATTAACTGATATATAGATATTTATCTGATTAAAATAAATAATAAATTTAAAAAAATTGTCACGTGGCATGTCGGACTACCGCATGCCAAACACTGGTTTTTGAATCAGGGATCGACATGACATATTGTAGCGTCACATGGCACTACAGTGGCACGTGACACACTATAGTGCCACACGACACTACAGTGGTGCGTGGGACTCTGTAGTGCCTCCCGACACTACAATAGTTCACAGCACTGCAGTGTGACACAGACTATAGTGGGTCCCACTATAGTGGCACAATTATAAATAAATTATTATCTTATGGAAACCCTAAAAAACTATTGAGCCTTAACCTATAATATATATATATATAGATAATGTTCTATTGGTCTCACTAAGCAATCATTGGTGTGATTAATTTGTTAATCAACGCTCTGATTCTCCAATTCCCTCTCAGAGTTTTGTCTAAAAAATTCATTCTCTAAATCTCTAGATCTCATATGTTGAGTACATCTAGAGACAGAAAATGTATTTTTGGTATATTTTACGTGCTCACCACGTCCTAGTGTGTTTAAGGATTGGTTTAAAAGATCTTGGTGTGGATCTCACGGTTTGTTCTTCGTGGAATCTTACGCTCGTTATTTTACTAGAAGATAACGACGAAGCTTGATTGACTTCGAGAGGTAATATCAAATTCTATAAATGTCTTTAATTTAATGTATAGATATATAACAGAACCGTTGAGAAATATTTTTCACAAATTTTTTTTGGAACTTGTGTCGTCACATTTTTTTAATCAATAATTTTTTTAAAATAAAACGCATCCATTGCGAGCCATGATTTCCAACATATAGGTAGGAAAATGCACTTTCTGTTTTATTATTCTCAACTATTGCACATACTTTTGGAGCCACATCACAACTCCACTTCGAAACACTCTCTCTTTTCTTTGTCGTTCGAATCATCAAATATAACCTAATTTTTTCAAGCATCGTTAGTATAGACCTATCTTTAGCTTCCAAAATTGTAGCATTAAATGACTCACAAAGGTTTTTTGACAACATATCCCACTTAGGGAATGTCTGGAAGTGAGACATAGTCCATGAAGCACGAGGCTTTGAAGAAAACCATTCATAAGCCCTTAGATGTTCTTCTTAGAGCTTCTCCATTCCAGACAAAAAATGAACTCTTATGGATGCCCTAGCATAACTCCATAATCTATTTTTCAAAGCCAGACCGTTGAAATCCTCCTTAAAATTATTGTACATACGGCACGCACCACATCTATCTCTGAATTGGGTACTTAGTTTTTCAGTGCACGCTTCAACCCTTTTTGCTTATCAGTTATGAATGTCGAAGCATAACTGTTAACAATTTCAACTTCATCCATTAAAGCATTTGAGAACCACTCCTAAGACTCATTTTTCAACCTCTACTACTGTATAAGCAATTGGGAACAATGAGTTATTCTCATCTATTCCCACTACAATCAGTAATTATCCTGGATGGGGACCTTTGATGTGACACCTATACAGACCAATCACTAGTCTACAACCCTCTTTAAAGCCCCCAAACAAATATAACTCCTCAGTATAATCTCACAGTTAGCTAAATTGGCCATCATATGATCCTTGAATCACAAGTGTAGTCTTTCTCTTGACTCTTCAAACTTGCATCATTGATACCAACACTATATGATCATGTCGTATAGCATTTTGCATGGCACTGGCACTCATGTTAGGTGCATTCCTTAACTGCCCATATATTGTCGTGACAACTAAATTGAATTGGCAAACTTATTCCTAAATGTCCTACTGCAATTATGGACATCATTGAACGATTTAATTTGAAATGTTCTTGTAACGCGCTGATCCCTAATGGTTAAATATACATGTAATTTCATAATTTAAAATCCTCAATTACATTGAAAACTCTAATTTGAGAGAAACTTCTCAAATTGAAACCCCTAATTTTGTCCTCGTAGAAAAACTTTTATCATTAAATAGTGGAAGCATTAAATTGTCACAAAACCTGATTTATTAAACTATAATAAATGTCTTATTAAACTTCGTAATAAGACCAACATAAAAACTCTAAAATCATGAGAATCTAACACATCGTCGTAGAATAAAACATGGTAAATCATAAATTACTGAAATAATTGTAACTTAACGAAAATTCATTTCTAATATAGTAATTATTCATAAATTGAGACTCTTAAGTTCTTCTATTTGGATAGTTGGTCATGGCAGTCTCTCACTCCTGCTGCTCACCATCACCTACAACATCATCAATTGTGGGAGAGTGAATATTTTTTAAATACTCAATAAGTAAACTCACATACTGATAAGCATCACATGTCATGAACAAAATTAAATGACACATGCAATTCTAATTTAACATATTCACTTGATGACTTATTCATAAAATAATTTACATAAGGTACTTGAATGTGTCTTAGTTGATCATAATTCATGGTTAATGTGTAACTTGAACTTGTACTTATACTTGCACTTGCTTGATCATAATTCAACTAAACATATCCTTAAATTAGTAATCTAATCAGAATTGTTTCACACTTGAGCTTGAATTTATAACGTGAACGTGAACATGATGTAATGGGTGTCCTGAAGCTGGTGTTACTTAAGATTATATAAACCTTAATTAAGGATGCTGACATGAACATGGTGACACCCAACCGTATAGCTGATGACATGACTAAGTCTACCTCTTATTTACATATCACTTATTATATATGCATAAGTAAATATGTAACATGTTCTGAAGACATATATTACAACCAATTCATGATTCACATTATTATATATGCATAAGTAAATATGTAACATGTTCTGAAGACATATATTATAACCAATTCATGTAACTTAAACAATCATAATCCATACATCACGTGGTAACTAACTTGTTCACAACATCAAGATACATAAAATATATAAAACATTTGATCACATGTAAGGCATCATATATAATAAAATCAAGTAATATTAAATATGAAAATGTTACTTATCATAACATAGGAGCCACATCACCACGTAATCTCAATTACCTAGATGATAAGAATAAAATTCAGCAACTATTGACTTAAAATCCAAGGATCCCATTGTTGACCCAGTTATTCTATGATGAATTTTGATGATAGCAAATCATTAAGATATTACTAATATATTTAAATCAAGTGCACATGGATAAAATGATGTTAAGATGGATGCGTGAAAAGCTTGAAGAAAAATGGAAGTGAAAAAATTAAGTTTATATATTTTTTTGTAATAGGAACTCATTTCGGTTGAATTAATTTCTCCAGGCTCAAGAATATTGTCCAGCACACCTAGCCCAAAATAAGCCCAAAATACTGTCCTAAAATAGGCCCAACAAAAATGCCCAAAAAGCCCAATGAAAAATTCAAGTAAAATTGATTTTTGGGCCCAAACCGGCCAGACCTGTTGAAATTAGACGGACCAGTTGAAACTGGACGAGCTGGTTGAAATCGGACGGAATGGTTTACACAGTAGGTAAATTTTTACCTATACTATTCAAACTAAATCCACTGGTTGAAATTAGACAGTTCGATTTACATAGTAGGAATGTTTTTCCTACGCACTGCTGAAACCAGACGGACCGGTTTGTCATTTTCAGAATAATCCCTAAAATTGTGCAACGGTCCTTCCAGTTTCTCAAACTGATTTGGACCAGACCCAGATACATTTTTCCTATAAAAGTCGTCCCTCTCCCCAATTTGATTAACACAACTTCCAATACATCTCTCAATTCTTTCTATTATTTCTCACATCCCTATTTGATATTCTTGAGCTTAGAGTTGTTATATCTTCTTAAGTGAGGACATCAGTTGTGAAAAAAGAAAAAAATATTGTGAGAGAATTATTATGAGCTTTCTGTAAGAGATTCGAAGATCCTCGAAGTGCATATTTCATTTATTGCATAATTATATTGCTTTATTATTTTTTTTTATTTTTATGCAAATTTATATTTGTGCTTCTCTTCCTAATTAATTGAGTTGTTATCATTTTTAATTACATTATATTTTAAATTTCTACACATTCACCCAATTCACCCCCTCTTGGTTGTTCATGTCGATGATTCAATTAGTATCAGAGTAATGTTCATACTATTTAAAAGACTTCACCGTCTTGAGTAAAATGGCAACCATGAGTGGATCTGTTATTGAAGATCAATCTACTACTAGACCATCTTTAATGGTAATAATTATAATTATTGGAAAGCTCACATGAAAATATATGTTCAATCTATAGGTTATAGTCTATGGGATGTTATAGAAAATGGTTTGCATATTCCATACAAAACTTTAGAAGGTAAGAATGTTGCTAAAGTTAGTAGTGAATGGAATGGCGAAGATAAAAAGAAGATTTCATTAAACGCTAAAACTATGAATATGTTATACTGTGCCCTAGATCAATCTGAGTTTAATAGAATACCCACTTGTGTATTTGTTAAATCAATATGGCATATGCTTGAAGTTACGCATGAGGGTACTAAACAAGTTAAAGAATCTAAGATAAGCATGCTTGTACATAATTAAAAAAAAATTTAAATGAAAAATGATGAATCTGTGCATGGCATGTTTACTTGATTTACTGATATTACTAATGATCTCAAATCTATTGGAAAAAACTTATTCTAACGTGAAAATGGTTAGGAAATTCCTTAGGTGTTTACCTAAGAATTGGGAAGCTAAAGTTACAGTGATCCAAGAAGCCAAAGACCTTAACACTCTGCCTCTCGAAGAACTCATTGGATCGTTGACGACACACGAGATGAGACTCAAAGAAAATGAAGAAGAAGAGACTCCCAAGAAGAAGAGTATAGCTCTAAAATCAACTTTAGAGCAATCTGACATGAAAAAGATGACTATGATGAGAAAATGATATAACTCTTCTTACAAGACGTTTCAAACGCTTCCTAAATAGACGAAAGAGTACTTCAAGAAAAGATGACAAGAAAGTATCGCGAGACGTACTCGCATGTTATGAATGCAGGAATTTTGGACATATCAATGCCAATTGTCCAAGCATAGCCAATGTTCCTAAGAAATTCAAACGAAGAGCATTCAAAGCAACTTGGGATGAGACCGACGAAAGTACATTGAAGAGGATGAAGAGGAAGTAGCAAACATGTACTTCATGGCTTTGGAAGATGAGGTAAGTTCTTCTAAACCAAATTTAAATAGTAAGCCTAGCTATGATGATCTTGAATTAGCTTTTGAAGAACTTTTTGGAGAATTTGAAAAACGGCAAATGAAAAACAAAATTATGAAAAATGGATTTACTAAAATTCATGAAGAAAATTAATTTTTGAAAAATGAAAATTTGAAAATCAAAGCTACTCTACATGTGATAAATAGAGATCTCGTCAAAAGTCAAAAGAAAGAAAAAGATTTGAACACGACACGTCAAAAGTTTACAAATGCTAGCAATAATTTGAACAAGATTCTTGGAAATCAAAGGCATGCCTCCGATAAAAGAGGATAAGGATATACCTCTTTTCAAAATCAAGGAGATAAAAGTGTTTTGTAAAACCTAAACAAATTCACACTCACACACATATACCTTTTATAGTTTGTCATTACTGTGGGATTAGAGGGCATAAGAGTCCATCATGTTTTTGTAAAATACGAGACACGTGGAATCCACTGTATACTAACCATCAAGGACCCAAAAAGATTTGGGTACCAAAAATCAATTTTTAAATTTATGTGTTTTAGATACCACCTAAGAAGGATGATAAATGGTACCTCGTAGTGGATGCTCAAGACACATGACCGGCGACGAGACAAAGCTTACCAAAGTTAGCCGAAAGAAAGGACACGTCATTTTTGGAGACAATAAGAGAGGAACACTCATCGGTATTGGGTCTACCTTATAATGCTTCTCTTGATCAAATGGATGAAATGATTAAAAGCATAAAGGAATTAGATATCAATAAAGAATCTGTTGAGATTCCACAATGAGTGACTGAAAAAGAAGAAAATCAACTTCCAAAAGATTGGACATTCGTAAAAGATCATCCTTAAGATCTCTTCGTAAGCGACATCACAAAAGGAGTAATGACTAGAGCTTCTCTTCAAAAAAATTGGTAACTCAATGAGCAAGGAATTTAAGATGAGTATAATGGGAGAGCTGAACTTCTTTCTTGGACTTCAAATAAAATAAATGAACGATGGTATCTTCTTAAGCCAAGAGAAGTACACCAAGAAACTACTCAAGAAGTTTGGAATGGAGAATGTAAAATCAAGCAACATGCCTATGAGCACTACCTAAAGCTCGATAAGGATGAGAAAGGTAAAAGTGTAGATATAACAAAATATCGAGGTATGATTAGCTATTTACTTTATTTAACTACGAGTAGAGCTGATATTATATTTAGTGTTTGTTTGTGTGCACATTTTCAAACTTGTCCTAAAGAATCACATCTGCATGACATTATAAGAATTTTTAAATATTTGCATGGGACTATCAAATTTAGACTTTGGTATCTAAAATGTGTTTTGAGCTAGTTAGTTATTCTGATTCTAATTTTCCTGGTAGCTTAACCGATAAAAAGAGTACAAGTGGTACCTGTCAATTCTTAAGCACTCACTTGTCTCATGTTTTAGCAAGAAACAAAATTCAGTAGCCTTGTCCTCTGCTGAAGTTGAATATATTTCGGCCAACAGTTGTTGCGTTCAAATTTTGTGGATGAAACAAACTTTAAGTGACTTTGGCTTAGATTTTAAAAATATTCATATTCGTTGTGATAACACTAGTGCCATAAATGTTTCTAAAAACCCTATTTTACACTCACGGACAAAACTTTTTTTAATCTTAGACATCATTTTCTTTTGTGACCAGGTGCAAAAATGAGATATATCACTTGAGTTTGTAGACACATTATACCAACCTGCTGACATATTTACAAAACCATTGAGTGTTGAAAGTTTTTGTAAAATAGACTTACATTAGGAATTTTAAATATTGAATATTTTGCTTTTATTTGTGATTATATAATTTGATGTATAATTTGTAAATAAATATCAAATTATAGTCATATGTGCATCAAAGGAATTGGTTGAGGTGAAAATTTTTATAGGCAAAATGAGGACATGAGAGTAATTTTAAATATTGGAAAAGTGATTTTAAGATTTGGGTTAAAAGTTAAAAAGGGAGAAAAGTTTGGGAAAAGTTGTTCTTGTGAAACCGATCTTAATTCGACTAAATGGTTGCTACTGTAGCAACTAGACGGACCGGCTTTGTACAGTAGCCTTAAAAAGTGTGCCATTAACCCTATTTTTAAAAACCCTTATTTCCTTCTCTTTCTACGTCCCTTCTCACTGCTTTCGGTTCAAAACACAGTACCCCACCCTCACTGGACACACATATCTCTCTCCGTCCGGCTCTATCCTTTTTCCTTCCCTCGGACCCAGCTCACCCACACCGGACTCAAACCCAGCTCATTTTTCCCCGATTAACATTTCCTTCCGCTATTTCTGTTGTGCTTCCCGGACCAAACTCAACCTGCTCTCTCTCCTACCGATTCCACTCTAGCCATCTTTTCACCTTGTGTCATGCGGACTAAGGGAGACAAAGGAAAGCAAATTGGTGCTTCAAATGCAGAGAGATATTTATTTTTTTATGAAGACTGTGAAACTTGTTTTAATCAGTATGTTTCACAAAAAATTCTATGTGGTCATCTGATTAAGTATTCTGATCTTGAGGGACTACAAACCTATGACTTGCTAGATAAAATGGGGTTGGAAAAATATTTTGGATATGCATGTTAGGATTTTTCCAAGGCTTGTATGATTATTTTATGCGAATATATCAGTTGAGCATGATCTATACACTATAAATAGCTATATTATTGTTACGTCCATTACTTTGGATGAAATGACGTTGAGTCACATTTTTGGGATACCGTGTTCTGGACTAGCCTTTTATCATACATCGAGTTGGCCTCGAGTTGAAAGTTTTGATCCATTAAAGGTTGTGCAACTAGTATGTGATATACGTAGTATTCAAAGTGTGTCTCGCTCTTTGATTGGTCAGTTGTCCGTTGAAACAAAAATTCTTCACCATATTATTTCACACACTTTTCTCCCTTGAGGTGGTCATAGAGATGAGGTAAATTATTTTGAAGTTTATCTTATTTCAAAGATCTTAAAAGAGGAGAATGTAAAAATATCTTCTACTTGATGCTGAGGTACATGGGAAATGATGTTCATAACGTTCAATGGTCTCTTCCTTATGGAATATAGCTCAAAAACATTTTTGAGCATTTTGGTATTGATCTAAGTGAGGAGGAGTTTATTGAGCTGAAAAAGTCTGATCTCGTAATGAAATAATCATTACGAAAGATACATATAGAGAAGATTAACGGATTGTGGGTAAAGACAAATCAAGCTGCTAATCAATATCTTGATCCTCCTCCCGCTACTATTCCTCATACTCAGTTTACCCTTGATGATTTTTTGGTTGACAATGCTCCTCATGACCTGCCTCAGCCTTCGCACTCTGCCTCCACTCATCTAGGAGTATCTTCCCATGCCTCAAAAGCTGACTTGCACACACTTGAACAGCTCGCAGAATCGATGCTCTTACTTCACAACAGAATGAAATACGCCATGATCTATCTCAGTTACATCAAGAGCAACTTACTCACTACATGTCCATCATGCGCGCCTTACATAGTTCTCCACCTCCTTCTTCAAGCGATGCATAAAATATTTTCATGCATATCCATATTTATCTTGTGTTCTTTTTTTTATAATGACAAAGGTGGAGAAAGACTTATGGTTTATATCATGTCCATTCTCTCTTATTTCCTTAATGCTATTTTTTTACATGGCATGTATTTAGGGGGACTGAATATATGGCATGTATTCAGGGGGAACATGTATTCAGGGAGAGTAATCTTAATTTTATTAAATATGTTTTAGTGGATGTCTTTCATTATTTACATGTCTATTACATTGTTTACTTGCTTTATTACACTTGATTTCCTTTATGTTATTTAATGGTTTGTCATCATAAAAAATGGTGAGATTGTTGACCCAATTATTCTATGCTAAACTTTGATGATAGCAAATCATTGAGATATTACTAATATATTTAAATCAAGTGTACAGGGATAAAATGATGTTGAGATAGATGCGTGAAAAGCTTGAAGAAAATGGGCGTGAAGAAATTAAGTTTATATATAGTTTTTGTAATAGAAACTTATTTGGGTTGAATTAATTTCTCTAGGCTCAAGAATACTGTCCAGCGCACCTAGCCCAAAAGAAGCCTAAAACATTGTCCTAAAATAGGCCCGGTAAAAATGCTTGAAAAGCCCAATGAAAAATTCAAGTAAAATTGATTTTAGGGGCTAAATCGGATGGACTAGTTGAAACCGAACATACCAATTTACACAGTAGTCAACTTTTTGCCAGTACTGTACAAAGCAGATCCACCGGTTTGAAACCGGACAATCTATTTTACACAGTATGAATGTTTTTCCTACGCACTGCTGAAACCGGACGCACCGGTTTGCCATTTTAAGAATAATCCCTCAAATTGTGCAGCAGTCCTTCCAGTTTCGACCGGACCCATATATATTTTTTCCTATAAAAGCCTTCTTTCTCTCCCATTCGATTCAGAACATTTTTCTCAATTCTTTCTATTATTTCTCACATCCTTGTTCGATATTCTTGAGCGTAGAATGGTTATATCTTCCTAAGTGAGGACATTAGTTATGAGAAAAGAAAAAATATTATGAGAGAAGAAAAAATATTGTGAGAGAATTACTGTGAGCTTTCTATAGGAGAATCATAGATCTTGAAGTGTTGATTGTCAAGGTTCGTTTGGTACCATAAACCAACAAGAGTTGTAAAGGTTCGGTCTTCACCCGTAAGAAGATCGTTAGGAACAAATTTTCAAAGTGGCTCCTTGAAGCGTGGACGTAAGGATACGCTTTTCTGAACCACGTAAAAACTCGTGTGTCATCTCTCTTACCTTACTCTTTTTAATTTCAGCATATTTCATTTATTGCACAATTATATTGTTTATTATTTTTTTGTTTTTCGCTAAATTTATAATTGCGCTTCTTTTCCTAATCAATTGAGTTGTTATCATTTTTAATTGCATTATATTTTAAATTTGTACACATACATCCAATTCACCCCCTCTTGATTGTTCATACCGATCCTTCACCCAGATCACTAAATATTCAAATAATAATGTGTTATTTTAAGTATAATTATCAAATAAATTAAGAGGGCGAACGGGTCAGAAAGGGTGGAAATAAGCTGGGTGTTAATCTAAGTTAAAGCGGTTTAGACCGGTTCTGTAACACCCCAATACTAAAGCTACCTTATTGATTATAATTTAGGAAGTGATATCCTTTTTAATGTTAATTAAATATTTAATATGAAAGATATAACTTTATCAAATCCTTTATTTAAATTTATAGGTATTGAATTCAAAGTACTTAAATAATAATAAAAAAATTTGCAGCGAAAACTTAGTCAAATAACAACCAATAATTTTAAGCTAAATCGTCAAAATATTAATAATTAATAATAAAGAAATTGTCTGAAATCTTTATTAAAATTATTCTACTGAGTCCAATTCGCCTGCAAGGTATCGTCTCGCAATTACTCCTCACCTGAAAATATTTAGAAACCACAGAATGAGCTATAGCCCAGTAAGTAAAATCTTACACATATCAGTAAACACATGCGCATTCAATTCCATTTTAAGAACATTTTTGTTTGACACACACTTTATAATCATTTTATCACTTTATTTCCTTTGCTTTCATTAATTTCGTTTCATTACATTCTTTCCATGCAAACTTGTCACATTCCTTTCTTTACTATTTTCATTGCATTCATTTCTTTTCTTTATTCGCGAGTTCACTTGTGTAATGTTTAGCCAATCAGAGGCAGTGGGTAATTATTACGGAACCTGTTCGACTACCGGACCCTAGTAGTATCATCCATTCACATTATATCGTTGGACAAGTCAAACGATCATCCATTCACATTATATCGCTGGACAAGTCAAACGATCATCCATTCACGTTAACCATTAACCATTGTCGGGTCCGCCGGTCCCCCGCGTCTCATTTCCCACTCACGTCTTTCATGGCATAAACACACACCATGTGTTTAAACTTTTAATTAAATTGATTATATTCATACTACAAACCCTCATGTATATGTATGAACATATTTACAATCATTAACATTACAATACAATTACATCACGGACGAGATACATACAAATATAATTAAACATAATATCAAGCGACATCACAATGATAAATCAATACAACATCGAAGTTTACAAACATTAAAGTATGCGTAAAATTCTACTTACCTGGCGTCCTTAGTAAAACCAAATGTCTAGAGAATGCTTTGAGGGGTCAACGCTCAAAGTGCCAAAACTATTAAATTTACACATTAAAATATTTTATCAATTTCACATAGTCATTGAAAACATAAAAAAATTCAATTGTTTATGACATAGATGGTAGAGTGGAAAACTAAGTCACTGCTCACAAGAATAAAACCCAAAATAGAAATCGTTTGAATAAAGATTCTAGTACCGATCAAACTCTATTTAAATAATAATTAAAACTATTCCATCAACTTATATCATGTCCGTACATGTTTGAGGTTGCCCAATTCAAAGTCATGCCCCGTGCATAAATACACGCAATCTATTTAACTATTAAATTACATTACTTATACTATTCCAATAAATAAATCATTAATATGAAGCACCATCATTCATTTTATGTAAATTCTACCATAGAAATTCTCTTAATGCTGCAAGGTTATAAGCTATAAACTTTCTCGTGAAAACTTATTAAATCAAAAAGTTCATAGAAACTTACAGAAACACGTCCTTCTTAGAAACTTTGTCCACGATGCCAGAATTTGCTAGAACTTGAATATTGTTACCGAGAAGAGAAATAAATGACCCAAGTTCTAGATAAGTTTCAAATCGCCTTTTTTTTATAAAGAAGAAGGAGAGGCAGAAGTTTTCACTTTGATGTCGCCAATGCTTCAAAGGTTTTGAGAAATTCTCTTATAAACAAAGTGGGCGGTCAAAGTCTAGGGTTAGGGTACTTAAAACTCTAAGCTTTAGGAGAAATATGAATTATGATTAGTTTATAGGCTCTATTCGATGGGCTTTCGCGTACTTTTCAAGGTTAAGAAGTTTCCAAAACTTTGGAAATCTTTAAATCATTTTTTGTTTATTTAAAATAATTTATAAATTTAATTAATCTATTATAATCAAAATGGTCAACAATTTTGATAACTAATATCAATTATATTAAAATTATACTAGGCACATTTGAGTCGTTAGATCACCTCAAATTGTTTCTCTGCAAGACATTTAATTAATTCAATCCAAACGTTAAGTCAAATAATTATAGAATAATTAAGACTAAATATTAACAATTAAACACATAATTTAGTGTAAAATTAGTTGTGGTGTTACAGGTTCAATTTGGTCAGGTTGGTCGGAATCGATTCGGTTCAGTTGGCCTGGATAGGTTCGTTCCAGTTGGGATGGGCTGGTTCGGTTCAACTGGCTCAGTTCGATTCGGTTCAACTAAACCGGGCCACAAGACCTAGTTCACTACATGAATCAAGAAAACAAGGGAAAGGGAAGAAGAAAGAAGAGAAAGGGGAAAAGGATTCACCTGTGATTCCAATCTGCCTTCAGTTGTATTTTTTTATACCAACTTATTGCTATATCCCTAGTTTTTTTTACAATATCCGGACAATTGTTTAGTCTATTTGATAGATCAGGGTATTTCGAAAATAGATACAAAAATAATTATGATTTGCTTGGTCCTGAAAATATGTTGATAAGAAAAAAGATATGCTGATAAGAAGAATTTAGATGAATCCATTGCAATACATAACAAAATGACCAAAAATAGATACAAAAATTAACTAATTGATTACGATAAATTGGATTGAATTTCACAATTTTTTATTCTGCAGTACCTCGACATGATATGAGCGTGAAAAGAGTTCAAGAATCAGTTTTCTTTTTATAAGAGCTAAAATCATTTATTTTGGCTTTTGACTTCATATTCAAATCGGTTCTTTAGGTGAAATGCACATAAATCAAACTTGTTTAAAGAATGTAAATTTTATTAATTTGAATAAATTTATAAAAGAAACCATTTTATTGAGTAAAAGCCACTAATCCAATTGATTACATAAAAACCCACTCAAATGAAGATTTAAAGATCCATGTAGAAAACACGTGCAGAAATTGTGTTTAAAGAAAATATCTAGTCAAGATTAAAATCAGCTTATATGTCTAAGCCATCGAAAAGATGATATTAATAAAAACTAAATTCTACCCAAATGAATGAGAAGATGCCATTAAGTAAACAATCATTAAATAAGGAAAACCAAATAAACTATATAATCTGAAACTTACAGAAAACCGTTTTAACAAAACGATTCAAAACACCCATTGATTCTACTAGTTAGAAACTGAGCGAAGGAAGGAAAACAGAGGCAATAGAGATAATCAAAGAGAGAGAAGAAGCTTACCGGACGAAGAGTAACAGAGGCGACGATGAATCATAGAGAAGAGCCTTGGAGAAGAAAAGCTTTGCTGGAATTTACAGACAAAAATCAGAGAGGGCATGAATTAAATCAGAGAGGAAGAGGAGAAAGAAGAAAGAAGAAAACTTACTAGACTTTGAACGATGGTAAGGAGATGTTGAGGACGGTGAAGAGCGAAAATGATAGAAAATGGTTCCATTTAGCCGTGTGAGATATAAGGTTTCAGTTTCAGTATGGTGCGTAGGCATTAATGTGTGAGTGATTTAAAAATTACTAAATTCCCCCTTTGAAACTTTCAGGCATTAAAGTTCTCCCATCTCTTTTTAAAAGCGCATATACAAACCAATGACACTCAGTAGAACATGCAACTCTAATCTTATCCTTATCATTCTTGACAGATTTTAGAAGCCTACCATTCTTAATAGAGTATTCTATTACAACCCGCCTAAACTCAACTGCAGACTCAAACAACATACCCCATTTGAATTGAACGTCTCTCATATCTGTTTCAGGGAAGAACTCAGGATTCCTAGGTCTATTCCTACACCTTACACCTCCAGCTGACTCAGTGTCCAAACCTCTTAATTCATCTGAGTTGTCCTCCTCAGTGCCAACTACATTAAAATTAGTACAACTAAAAGTATGTTCTACTTTTGGTTCAACAATTGGCTCAAACAAATGATCCTTATAAGTTGTTTTGACCATCATCTGACTCAGCATCAACAAAATCAGAATCACTTGAATATGCTACTAGCATGCAGACAAAACTAATAAGATTTATACAAAACCCCAATACCCTAATACAAGATTTACACTATAGATACCCTACCAGAATTTTCAATCAACACTAATCAAATCAGTATACAATCTCAGAATGAAAATTAACTCTAATCAACAATATACAATCAACTTTAATCAATAGTATAAATAAACTCCAATCAATAGTATACAATCAACTCTAATCAACAGATTTTATACCAGATTGCAATAAGATTTTAAACACTATGTAAAACCCTAAACCATAAAAGGAAAATATTACGTAAAACCCTAATTAGCATACAATCTCAGAATGAAAATCAACTCTAATCAAAACATATCTATACTAGAATGCAATCAGATTTTATACCAGTACGTAAAACCCTAAACCAGAAAAGGAAAACAGTATGTAAAACCCTAAACCAGAATGCAAAACCCTATACCAACATGCAAACAAAAATTTCAAACCCTAAACCTCCACAGACAAATCAGTAAAAAGTTAGGAACCACTCATATGTAAATAGTATTAAAATGGTGATCCCTAATGCTTTTGTTAAAAATAATATTTAAAAAAGTTTGTTGTCTCTTTCTAAAATATTCGAGTATATAAAGAGAGAAACAAAACTCACATTCACTACTTTGTCTTTGAGCTTCAAAACCTTCACTGCATCATCATATACCATTGGAATCTTTACGGCCTCGTCCTCGACCACGGACTCTCTCACTTCCTTTTGTGCGCACCATCGAATAAGACCATAGTAAAAGAAGAAATAAAAAATACAAGGAAAGTCTTTAAAAATGTTTGTTGTTTTTTTCTAAAATATTCGAGTATATAAAGAGAGAAACAAAACTCACATTCACTGCTTCGTCTTCGAGCTTCGAAACCTTCACTGTCTCATCCTATACCATCGGAATCTTTACGGCCTCTCCTCGACATGGACTCAACCACTTCCTCTTGTGCGCACCATCAAAGAAGACCAAGGTGAAAGAAGAAATCGAAAATACAATGAAAGTCTTCGAAAATGCAAGTGACAACGAATGGGGCCTTCACTGAAGAGAAATTGTGAAGTCTTCAAAGACCCTTCGCAAACGACAATGTACACGAAGGGTCTCTTCTCCCCACCCAAAGTGGGTTGGTGGGGAGAAACCATCGATGGCTTGCACGTGGCAATGATGTGTTAAATTACCCCATTATCATTAAAAGGGTCATGTGTATTGACTTCCGTTAGGTTTTTTTTAACTGTAAAATTTTGAAGGTGAGGGTGCAAATTGTTATTGCCATTTTTATGTGTATATTAATCTTATGATCATTAAAAACCAAAGTGAAAAGAAAATTTCATTAGGTAGAAGGAATAAAAAAACTACATATCTGTAACTACTTATATGATCTTACCATACTATAGATTAAAGTGAGTAAAACATATTTTTAGACAACTTTATCCTCATATTTCAAATCTTAATCTTAATGTATTAAAAGGGACTTAAATGGAAGAAACTTTTGATTCTTCTTTTTACCCTTCAAGTCTCATTCAAATATAGTACAATTTAAGGTTTTCACATATTTTTTCATTTAATATAATTCATATGATATATATTATTTTTTATTCAATAATAACTAATAAAATTATTATATTCAAATTATTACGCAGATAGAATAAATATATTAAGATGCATTTTGAGATTATTTTGAGTCAACGACAATTTATTCGTTAGAAATTTATAAAAATGAATATTATATAACATTTTTTTGTTAACATAACAAGAAAATTCATATAAATGAATTCAGATAAATATTTTTAAAGAAGATGAATAGTCATTTCATATATTACTTATCTCTTAATATGATAGAATCTAACAAATTGATGAATAGTCGTTTCACATATTATTCAAATAGTAATTCTATATAGAAAAATTTAGTAATACCATGAACAAGTTAATGTATTTATTATTATTATTTACTTTAAATTTAGATTTACTATCATTTTCAAAAATAATGTATTCACTTTAACATTATTATTAATCTTAATTTTTATGTATACTTTAACTTACTTAACACGTGCGGAGCAAGTAGTTTTTTACTAGTTTTATAAAAAGAGTTAGAATTTTATTTTATTTTAAAAATAGAGTGTCTTAAATTAGTGTTTTTCTTTGACTGTGGTTGTTTATATATAAATGAATTTAGATAAATATTTTTAAAAAAAGTTAATTATCTTTTGATATGATGGAATCTAACAAATTGATGAGTAGTCATTTCATATATTATTCAAATAGTAATTCTATATAGTAAAACTTCAGTAATATCATGAACAAGCTAATGTATTTATTATTAATATTATTTTACTTTAAATTTAGATTTGCTAACATTTTCAAAAATAATGTATTTACTTTAACATTATTATTAATCTCAATTTTTATGTATACTTTAACTTGTTTAATATGTACGGAGCATGTAGTTTTTGACTAATTTTATAAAAAGAGTTAGACTTTTATTTAAAAAAAATAGAGTCTTAAATTCGTGTTTTTCTTTAAATGGGATTGTTTATATATTTTTTAGTTTAATTTAGGGAAAAATACACTTTTGTAACTCAAACTATCATCAATAGACATTTTAAATCATAAACTATAAAATATTATAGTTTAAACATTAAACTATTTGAAACTTACAGTTAAAACCTTGTGTTAACTCTTTGTTAGTTTTTCTCAAAATGACTTCGTTTTAAATAGTCAAAACAATATCATTTAATTAACCTTAAATATCTTATTCCCTTACCAAACACTTTTCAAAAAAATACCCAATAAGCCAATAAAGACTAGGTGAAAATCCTATCACCTAGGCGAATGAAGACTCGGTGAAGGAGAGGGGCGCTCTTCTACGCTTTTTCTGCTGTTTGAGGTAAGTTTCTGCTTTTTTTCTTTGAGTTTTCCGCTGCTTTCTTCTCTACTGATTTCTCTGCAAAATGTTAATGTTGGTTCATGTGTTTTTTTTTCAAAAGAGCAAAATATCAAAGAAAATGATTAAAAAAAGTCCAGGATGACGTGAAAGTAAAAGATGAGAGAAAATCAAAATCTATAATAATATTCACTTGCACAAACCAACGAACTGATTTTCTGGCCACGCTCGCTTTCCATAGAGGTTGAGGAAATGTCATTAGAAATGAAAAGTCTGGAGAATGGAAAAGAACACGTCTTCTGGACGGAAAAGTCCTGAAAAATGAAAAAATCATTTACATTTTAGTGTTTTCATTGAGAGAGAGAAAACTCGATGAAATCCCTCCCAAAATGCCAAAAATCAAATCAAACGCCCTCTCAACAGTGAAAGCGGGAACATAAATGGCAATTGGTTGGAAGCAGAGATGGGAACGACAACAAGTACACAAAAGAAACGAAACAGAAAATGGTAAACTCGTTCCTTGCATATTCGATTGGCTTATTTCTTTTATATCATTATCAACTTAATATATATATATATAAGGAGAGAACTTATTTGACTCATGATAAACAAAGTTTTGAGTTTTAATTTAATTTAAAGTTTTGAGTTGAAAAGTATCAAGAATGGAAAAATCCTGAGAACGGGAACAGAATTAGCTCGGCAACAGGAAAAGTCCTAAGAACTGGAACATAATTAGCTCGACAACAGGAAAAATCTTGAGAACGGGAACAGAATTAACTCAACAATAGGAAAAATCCTGAGAACAGGAACATCATTTGCTCGACAAGAAGAAAAATCCTGAGAACGAGAACGAAATTAGCTTGACAACAGGAAAAGCCGTGAGAACGGAAACAGAATTAGCTCGACAACGGGAAAAGCTCTGTGAACGAGAATGAAATTAGCTCGACACAGGAAAAATCCTGAGAACGAGAATGAAATTAACTCGACAACAAGAAAAATCCTAAGAATGGGAACAAAATTAGATCGATAATAGGAAAAGCCCTGAGAATGGGAACAAAATTAGCTCGACAACAGGAAAAGTCCTGTGAAAGGGAACAGAATTAGCTCCACAACAGGAAAAGTCCTGAGAACGAGAATGGAATCAGCTCGACAATAGGAAAAGTCCTGAGAACATGAATAGAATTAGCTCGCCAACAGGAAAAATTCTGAGAACGGGAACAAAATTAGCTCGGCAATAGGAAAAATCCTGAGAACGGGAAGGAAATGTCTTAAGAACGGGAAAGTCTGGAGAACGGAAAAGGAAACGTCTTCTGAACAGGAAAGTCTTCAGAAAAAAAAGTTAAGAAAAGAACTTCAGAACAGAAAAGAAAAGAAGTTGAGAGAAGAACTTCAGAACAGATAACATGCAGGCTGTCAACTCTCTCTCTTCTTCAATAATGGAACTAAGGGCGTAAGTCCTTGGGAGGGGCAATTCATAAGTCCTACTTTTAGAAGGAACTAAGGGCATAAGTTCTTGGAAGGGACAATTCGTAAGTCCTACTCTCAGAAAGAACTAAGGGCATAAGTCCTTAGAAGGGGTAATTCGTATGTCCTACTCTCAGAAGAAATAAGGGTGTAAGTCCTTGGGAGGGGCAATTCATAAGTCCCACTTTCAAAATGAACTAAGGGTATGAGTCCTTGGGAGGGTCAATTCATAAGTCCTGATCTTAGAATGAACTAAGAGCATAAGTCCTTAGGAGAGGAAATTCATAAGTCATACTCTCAGAAGGAATTAAGGGCATAAGTCCTTGGGAGGAGTAGTTCATAAGTCATACTCTCAGAAGAAACTAAGAGTGTAAGTCCTTGGAAGGGGCAATTCATAAGTCCTACTCTCAAAAGGAACTAAGGACATAAGTCATTGGGATGGACAATTCATAAGTCCTACTCTTGGAAGGAATTAAGGGCGTAAGTCCTTAGGAGGGGCAGTTCATAAGTCATACTCTCATAAGGAAATCAAATGCGGGGCCATAGTTCCACTGAAGGAGCCTAAGTCATTGGGAGTGTCTACGGACATCGTTCTTATGAGGAAATCAAAACGGGGTCATGGTTTCATGAAAAGAGCCTAAGTCATTGGGAGTGTCTACAGATATCATTCTCAAAAGGAAAAAGAAAATATGGAAACATCAAAAACTCTACCAACAAATACGGAATGTCAAACTTAAACTCGTGCGATGCAATTATGGAACGGTATATTTGCTCCTTATTCATTTCTATAAATTGTTATGTTCTTGTTCTTGTACAATATTCTCGTCACGGATCTTAACGTACGAGAGAAGGAAAATAAAAAATAAAGAAATGGGAAAAACTCTATCACTAAGCCCGTATTGAAGAAAATGAGAGAACCTCACCAATGAGCCCATAATGATGAAAACGGGAAAAAATCTATCAATAAGCCCGTAGTAAAAAGAACGGAAAGACATTACAACAAATGAAGGGAAAGTAGTCATCATCGACAGCGAGTTAGCAAAAAAGTTAGTCGACAAGTGCAAAGCATTCGTGAACAGGAATAGTAGAACGTAACAGCAGAAAGAAAAGGAGTAGCCATCACTAACAGCGAACAAACTGAAAAATTGTTTAGAAAGACCGCATCGCATGTTCTCAAAAAGCACGCGAGAACCGAAATGGGCAGACGTAACGACAGAATAAGAAAGGACAAATCATTACACATCAATAAGTGAAACTTATTGAGTGTAAGGAGGGGCAAATGAATAGGGGAAAAACCACTGAAGACACTTGTGCAGAAAGAACACTGAAGCGGAAGACCTCGTCAGAATGTTGAAGTGGGAGGCCTCATCAGAATGAGAAAGAACGCTAAAGCGAGAGACCTCACCAGAACGGGAAAGAATGCTGAAACAGGGAACCTTCGCTTCTAAGACAGGGGACTATCGCTTCTGGAACGGGGGACAATCGTTTCTGGAAGGGGTGACTATCACTTCTGGAATGAGGTGACTAACGCTTCTAGAACGGGAAGACAATCGCTTCTAGAACGGGATCTCATTGCTTCCAGAACGGTAACTGACATCTCGAGAACGGTGAATCATTGCCTCCTGGACATGACAGAATATCAGAACGAAAATGAGGGTTCAGACTGACAGTCAAGTGGTTGTGATTGATTGGCTTGAACCAAACCACTATGTGTCTACGACTGATTGAGTTGCTGATGACAAAATAGCTGAAAGGAATGAGCAAAGTAAAGGAGCTCGCGCCTGAAAGCAATCCCATCAGTTGAAAGCATAGGAGATGTGATCATTCCCTTATTATTATTATTATTATTATTATTATTATTATTATTATTATTGTAAAGGCTATAAGTACATGCTCATATAAAAAGAATAAGGAAGAAGAGGAGACCCAAGCAAACCTCAACTAAAGGCACAGCCCTTCATTTTTTCTCTCATCAACAACTATGTAAACCCTTTACATAAGTGAATATCAACGATCTTCCCGTGTTTTTTATTTTATTTAAGGGTTTTCATGTAAATGATGGTGTCTTTATTCTCTCTTTCTCTCTTCAAATTATGATCTTTATTATTTGTTCGTAGAGGGATTTTCATACAAAAAAATCCTTTATATTTTGGTGCATTCATTGAGAGCGAGAGAGAAACTCGACGAAATCCCTCCCAAAATGCCAAAAACCAAATCAAACGCCCCCTCAACAGCAAAAGCAGAAACATAAACGACAATGGGTTAGAAGTAGGGATGAGAACGACAACAAGTACAAAAAAGGAAACGAAGCAGAAAATGATAAATTCGTTCCTTGTAGATTCAATTGGCTTATTTCTTTTACATCATCATCAACTTAATATATATATAGGAAGAGGAGACCTAAGCAAACTTCAACTAAAGGCACTGCCCTTTCTCTCTTCTCTCATCAACAACTATGCAAAATCCTTTACATAAATGAATATCAACGATCTACCGTGGTTTTCCTTCCCTTTAAGGGTTTTCCACGTAAATGATGATGTCTTTATTCTCTATTTCTCTCTTCAAATTATGATATTTATTATTTGTTCGTAGAGAGTTTTTCATACCGAAAAAATCCTTTACACACAGAAAAATCTGGAATTGGATCGTTGTCTTCTCTCTGTCTCTCTCGTAATACTTCTGCGATAAAACGAGGCACCCATTTCTTCAAATATTCAAATTATTATTTTTTCCTCTGAGTTTCTCTTTTGTGTTTGTTTCTATTACTTTGGATACCCAACTGCACCAACTTGCTCTGAAATAGAGCCACTAACTAACACTACTTTTCCCCATCATATTCATCATGTGTGTAACCGAAGCAGGGAGTCATTTTCTAATGAAATTAGGAATCTATACAACTATTCTACGAAGCCCTGTCATTTGCATTGTGATGAGTGTTTGGTAATGGGAATAATGTATCCAAGTTTTAATAAAACGACGTCGTCTTGGCTATTCAAAATGAGTCATTTTGAATAAAACTAACAGGGTTAATGAAAAGACAAGTTGGGTTATCGCAGTAGGTTAAGCCCCAACACTCATATCTTAGAGTCATTTTGAATAAAACTAACTGGGTTAATGGAAGACAAGTTGGATTGTCGCAGTTGGTTAAGCCTCAACACTCATATCTTAGAGGTTATAAGTTCGAGTCATATTTCTAATTCCTCTTAGAATTTGTAATGTAACTTTGACAAAAAAAAACAGAGTTAACGGGAGGTTATAGTTGTGAGTTTCAAATAATTTAGAGTTTAAACTATAACATTTTTTTTGTCAAAGTTATATTATAAATTCTAAGGGGAATGAGAGAATCCACGACCTTTAGGGTACTAATTTTTTGACACATGCGTTGCACGGAAATATAAAATTTTATAAATACTATTAACATATGTTGGTTATCTTTATCAATATGAATGTTTTCATTGTCACGTCAATTAAAAAATAATAGTAAGGTTAATATAGCCTTTCATTTTCATCACATTTTATTATATGAAAATAGAAAGTTAAATGGTCAAAATTAAAAAGATAGATGAAGCTATTTGAATGAAAATTGAACCATATTATTTATTTAATTTTACAATGTTAAAATTTAAGATAATAGACCATTTTTAGGGCCTCTAAAAATATAAATCATTTTTCTTATTAATTAATGTTAAACCATTTTTTTTAATATCATGAGTCTTTTGATAATTGTGGTTGTTAGTAAAAATATAAAATATGTTAGTTTATGCTTCATAATATTTTTGTAAAAAAATGTTATGCTTATTAATATAATAATATCTCTTTTAATTAGAATTAGATGTAATAATAGCATCATGTACATTACAATTTCGTCACATATACAAATTAATACGTTATTCATATTCTAACCGTCAGTTAATTTTTTTCTTATATCGAAACTATATAAAATATATTGTTAATGTCATCTAATATATATGTCAAATCAGACTATAAATTATATTGTTACAACATATATACTCACTATTATAAATGTAATTATATTAAAATTGTTTAAACTATATTGTATTGTCATCTAATATATGTCAAATCACATTATAAATTATATTATTACAACAAATCATAACAATTATTCTAAATATAATTTATAAATAATAATTAATTGTGTAACTTAAAGAGTGAATTAATTACTTAATTAAATATGTTCATTACTCTATAATGACATTTAATTTTAAATTGAAAGATAATTTTATGATTTTAAAAAATATTGATGATAAGCTTGTCCAAAAATATTGTTCTCAATTTGCATGATTTTATATATAGTATGATAGGTGTGACATCAATCCTACTTATCAAATTATAACGTTATATAATTTAGGCTTTAAGTATAGTTTGAGTTATAGAATTGTAATTTTTTCCTTAATTTATACTCTCTTTCGTCTCTTTTGCCTTCCCTGCTTTCTGCCATTCTTCCTCTCTCAAATTTCAGAGCCCCAACTCAAGCGGTCTCCAACGACGCCTCTGTGTGGTTCAAACACCGCTCTTCTCTTCGTTCTTTTTCAAATTTTCCATTTGATTTGAGGTAAATTTTTTATTCTGAATCTGAGTTTGAAATAGTTACGGTTTCTATCTTTACTTTCCAAATGGGATTGGTTTTCGATTTCATTTTCTATTTACGTTCCCTTCCTCCCATCTATTAGATTTGTTTGTTATCAGTTGCGTAGAATTTGTCTAGAAGTATAGCTGATTACATGATATAGGTTAAAATCTACCAGTGCATGCAGTGTGCCCAAAATATCTTCATCCCTATACGAAATAGAACTCTGTCACCAAGCTTGACTTAGGTACCTCCATATTCAGGCAAAAGAATAGTGTCGCTGTCGCCCTCTTTGACAGATTGTGGAATCACATTCCCATCTTTGTTCGTGTTCCCGGTCCCACGACAACAGCACATCCCCTGAGTTCAGCTTGGAAGAACTTGCAGGGAGGAGAATTCCAGCGGAGGTTTTGGATGGGGTACTATTTTGTCAATCAATACACGACTGAGACTTGGATTTATGTGCTTTGCCATCTCTCAAAGAGATGAACTCCTGGTTATCTTCGTTTTATGGTTTTAGGATTAGTTGAAGGCTACGAATGCAGCATCATCATCAAAATCACAGTCAAGTTCATGTAAGTTAAATTTTTCCTATCAAGCTTGACTTCGTCATTCGTGGCTGCCGAACAACAACAAGTAAGTACTTTAAACAATTGATAATTCAACTTTTTAAGAAGGATTAAGTGATTAATGAAGAAATCGTGAGGGAGAGTAAAAAAGGGAAAGTGAATTCGGGTTTAGGGTGTTTGGCTGTGGATTTATGGTATTTGGGTATAAGTGAAAGGATGTATCAAACTGACATCATTTCGTTATTGACAGAGGAATGGACGGAATTTGCTTTAGAGTTTGAACTATAAGTTTTGTTAAAGTCCGTGATTATCCATGGACGGAACATTTCCATAATTCCTGTTGTAAAAGTTGATTATATTCTTCCTCATTAGGGTCATCTACAAAAGCATGAGCTTGAGGCTTTATCATATAATTCCATATCTCGGTGCAGGATCATATACTAGATTGTTGATTAAAAATATTATTTTGTTTTTCACTGCAGTTCTCAGCAAAATTACGGATTTGAGATTTCCTAACCATCTTCTGCTGCGCTTTGTCTAGTCTTCAATTTGATGACTTGTCTTGGAAGATAGTTTTTGGATTAATCTTGGAAAGAACTTTGTTGTTGTATTGGTTAAGGAATGGAGGATCCATCACTCGTTGAGCATTCTTTACCAAGAAATGTTCTCGAGCCATTGCTTAAATCTTCAGGCTCAGGTACCTTGGAAAGATCCTTCGAAATCCTAATAGAAGCTTCTAGAAGCACGGCTGGCCGTTCGGACCTTGCTTCTAAAAATATCCTTCCGACGGTCCTTGAGCTTATTCAATGGATTAGTAACTCGTGTAGTCATGCATTTCTTTTGTCATCCTTGAAGCTCCTTAGAAACCTATGTGCAGGAGAAATTGGAAATCAGAACTCATTTATTGAACAGAAAGGAGTTCGAGTTGTTTGTATTGTTATGCAATCTTCGGGACTTGAGTCTGATCTGGATCGTAGGATTATTCAAATGGCATTGCAGGTTCTAGCAAATGTTTCATTGGCTGGGGTAGAGCATCAACGTGCGATTTGGCAAGAGTTATTTGTGGATGGATTTATTACACTTGCGAGGATCCCTTATTGTGAGATTTGTGATCCTTTGTGCATGATTGTTTACAGTTGTTGCAGTGGCTATCCTGAAATGTTTGTGGAGCTTTGTAATGATTATGGTTTGCCTATTATTGAAGAGATCACCAGGACTGCTTCTGCCGGTAAATTTTATCTTAGATTTGCCTATGTTGCTCATACATTATTTTCTATACATTGCTCGAGATGTTTTCCTGTGCTTAGAACTACCTACTGGATGGATACCGATTCTATCAATCTTCTAATTCATTGTTTGTTTTCTATTGTTTTTTCACTAGTTGGTTTTAAGAAAGACTGGCTGAAGTTGATTCTTTCAAAAGTCTGCTTAGAGGAACCTCACTTTTCTTCACTGTTCTCTAAGTTATATTCTGCTGATGCTTCGGAGGATGGTCTAGAAACTGATTCTAAAGAAGTCACTTTTTCATCAGAACAAGCGTTTCTTTCAAGAATCATGTCGGAAATCTTGAATGAACGAATAAGAGAGATTAATGTTCCAAATGATTTTGTGCTTTGCGTCTTCAGAACATTCAAGACCTCCGTTGCGGTTATCGATTCTACTCCTAGAGGAATACATGGTCTTCCAACAGGCAATCCTGCAGTTGATGTTCTTGGATATTCTTTGACCATTATAAGAGATATTTGTGCTCAGGATCGTTCAGATTGCTCTAATGAGGATATCATGGGTGCAATTGATCTGCTCCTATCCTGTGGACTCGTAGAATTGCTTTTATGTTTGCTTAGAGATCTGGAGCCTCCATCTATTATTAGGAAAGCAATTCAAGAATCGTGGTGCACATCAAAGCCTTGTCCGTATAAAGGATTTCGTAGAGATGTAGTTGCTGTGATTGGCAATTGTGCATATAGAAGGAAGGGTGTGCAAGACGAAGTCAGACGAAAAGGAGGGATCCTTCTACTGTTGCAGCAATGTGTTGCCGATGAGGAGAATCCGTTCTTGAGAGAATGGGGGATTTGGTGTATGAGGAATTTATTAGAAGGGAATGAGGAAAACCAACGAGTGGTCACTGAATTGGAACTTCAAGGCTCCGTAGATGTGCCTGAGATTTCTACACTTGGTCTTAGAGTGGAGGTGGATCAGAAAACTCGGCGTCCGAAGCTTGTAAACGTGTCGTCGTAAAAATTAAGAATTTTAAATCTTATCTAGTAGTTTAGTTTTGAGCTGTTTACTTCAATCGCTGATGGAGCTATGCTTATATATATTGGATTTTTCTTTCATTTACCATGTACGTATATATGCATATATATATTGCTACTAAACAAAATAAAGTGAAATTCAAAATCCATGAACAAGTGGCAGCAGCAAACAAAAAAATTAGAAATTGAAGACCCATGAACAAATGAGATAACCACGTAAAGAAATAAGAAAGGGAAAAATATACCATCAAATTTAGCATAATATTTAAACATAACAGTCGCATAATTTTTCTTATTCACTTATTTTTCATCTTCTATAAACTTCATATATGGTTAATATATTTAACATTTTAGTTTGTTTAAGTTTTTATTCAGTTTTCATCCATCAAAAAATTTTCTGAAGGATTAGGTATTGAATTGTTTTAGAAAGAACATTAATTGTTTTCTTTTAAGTTAAGATGTGTAAAATGCTAAATTTAACCGTTTCTATTTTAGAGAAGCATTACAAAAAGTTAAAGGCGTGTGAACTTTGTATTTTTTTTATTCGTTAAAAAAGTGCAGATAATAAAATAACTAAAATGTTGGAGTATCATAACATTTACCCCAGAAAAAATTGTTACGAAGCACTAGCATAACATACATTGTCACCAAACAATGTATGTGGTTTTAAGAACGTAGACGTAAATAAATAAACAAAATATATAAATATATAAATATATAATTTAATTATTTTGTGAATATGTAATAATATATCACGTTTGTAGTCTTTTCATAATAGTGGGAGAACCAACCTCTCAGAAAACACAAAATTCTGAAAAAGAAACATGAGAAAGTGAAAAATTATTTGATGGGCTAAAAATATAGAAAGAACAAGAAGCTTTTGGAAGTACAATAGAAACAAATTTTGAAAAAGAGACCATTTCTTGTGGAACTATGTAAGGCACAACAGCACGTAATCTATAAAAAAATCTGCTTTCTTCACCTTCAAGGCAAGTAATCTAGTGTGTAGGGGTCCACAACATTGCATTATTATTGACTAATCTAATTGCTTTTTTTTTTTTAATTTATTTTGTTTTTATCATCTTGATCTTATCAAATTTGACCACTCTCCATATGCTTTTTATACTTCAAGAAGCAGCAAAGTTTATTAAATAAATTGAGTGAGCAGTGAATCACGTCGTGTGAGGGAAAAATTCATGACTATCGTGAATCATCATTATAAAATAAAAAAATAATGAATAAATAGTAGACATCATAATGCACGAGAAGATTTTCATAGGATTTTCATTATAGAGATGAGAATTTACACTAATGTTAGTTAGCCTGTGTGGTGATTACAATGACTAGCATTTTATCTATAAACTCAGTTAAAAAATTGGTTGTAACTCTATTACAAGATATGGTTGTTATGACACCTAAATTGGAAATAAATGAGAAAAATGACCGTTAACTAGCGTAACGGTTAGTTTGATTGAATCTACTCGTCTTCCGCTAAAACTGTGAATTATATTCTATGATTGAGTTTTTTAATATATTTATCTTTTTATGAGTGGACGTCGTGTCATTCTACCATTGGCCATGATAGTTCCATTTCTTACGTTATATATTTTACTTGAACTACTATAGATTTAAATTCTGCTCATGGTTTTATTTGAACTGTATAAAATCTAGTAAATGTAAATGATATTTTTAAAATATATTAAAGGATCATCCTCGGTGTTCTTATATTTGTATATCTCATTGATTTCAGTCACTTTTGTCATGATAGGATCTAATCTTTAAATTTTATAGGCATGTTCTCTCATTACAACGATATTAGAGGCTGCCAATATCATTGCATTACGGCTGTTACTTAACATAACGTCTATGATTATCCATGTACATAACATTTCTATAACTCCTATTGTAAAAGCTGACTATTTGTTCTTCCTCATTAGGTTCATCTACGATATCATGAGCTTGAGGCTTTATCATATTTCCATTTCTAGCAACTGTTGTCTAACAAGAAATAACAAACTTATGTTGCATCATCCTACAAAATTCCCTAAATCCTTCACCCTCTACCACCCAAATGTTAACTCATCTTTAATAACCATCCAACATCCTACATTTCTCAACATTACAGGTAGTAATAGATATTGTACAAGTACTATCTAAAGAGAAGTACCATTAACACTTTGACATGCAAATATGTGTTGGATAACTTGAAAAGATGGAAGAAGAATCATAGTAGGTTTGCTGACCTTAAGTAGAAACTGTTCATTTACAATGGTTACAGATAGCTTTCTTATCATCAATATCACTAGTTTCAATTCTTGAAATTCTTTCAAATATTAGATTGCTCTTAGTTGCATTTTCTCTTACCTTTTGCGTGTCTTGGTGGCAGGTACCATCATTCATCACTGCAACATTAGTGCCTTCACTTGAAGTTCCATTAGACATCTAATACTGTTAAGATAATTAAACTAACTTACTAAATACTCATAGATTTCACTATTTCAGTTAAATAGACAAACTCGTAGTTTTGTGAGGTGAGGTCTCAAAATACTAACAATAAAATACTCATAAACTAAATAGATTTCAGTAAAATACTTGTAACTAGTAAAATACTCACATTTTAAGAGTGAGGTGAGGTCTCAGAAGCAAGGTTAATCGTGGTGAGTAGAAGAGGGATTGAGACCTGAGACTGAGAGTGTAAGCACTAGAAGGTGAAGCATTGAAAGTCGTTGGTGCTTGCGATGCTAGAAGGTGAAGCACCAGTGGTGGAAGCACTGGAAGTAGCTCATGCTAACGATGCTCCTCACTGCGTTGCTTGCGGCCTGAGGATAGTGGGAGGGCAAGCGAGGAAGACTAGATTCTGGAAGTTGAAATTTAGGGTTCAACTACTTGAATATGGATGTACAACCTTTTTTTATTAATTTATGACTAGAAACCCTAATCATGGAAGATTTTTTTTATCAAACCTAATTATGGAAGATTTGTTGACAGTGATTAATTAGTCACATTCTTTCAGAGGATATGCGATATAAAAAATAGGAATAATATCTTTGCTTACCTTTCCAGAGAACGATAATTACAATTCCAAGTTGGTAAAATGCAAATATATATCCTTCCAATATAGTCTCCATGTTAATTAAAGTCTTAACGTTCTCGTTATAAAAAATAATGTTAATAATGACTTATATGCGCTAAACGAGAAGTTTATAGGGTTATTTGGATTAATATACACTTTTTATTTTGGGTTAAGAAAAATGTATCCCTTTTGAAAAACTCAAAAATTTATACTCATACCCACTAAACCTAAGCAAACTCTCTATTTCATAATCATTTCACTTCTTTTTCCAATGCCATATCAAATCAAGGAATGTGATTGTTTTTGTTTTCCTCTCCCGCTTCTTCAACAAAGTTCATCTTCAACAAATGTTCTTTTCCAACAAAGGTTCTTCTTCTTCTTCTTCTTCTTCTTCTTGATCTTCTTATTCTTCTTTTCTATGCTACTTTGAGACCCTGTATTCATCTTCTTTATCGAGACCTTACTCATTCTTCTTCAGACTTGACCCATTATTTTTCTTCTTCAGACCCAACTCATTCTTCATCGAGCACCCTTCTCCTTAGACAACAAATTTCAAGAGAAAAAAAAGCTACTACTTGAACCCTTCAAGTAGTGACAAACTTACTGGATAACAAATTTCAAGAGAAAAAAAACTACTTGAAGGGTTCAAGTAGTAAAAAATTACTATTTGAACCCTTCAAGTAGTGATGAGCTTAATGGACAATAAATTTCAAGAGAAAAAATTACTTGAAGGGTTCAAGTAGTAAAGATTTACTACTTGAACTCTTTAAGCAATGACGAGCTTACTGCACAACAAATTTCAAGAGAAAAAAAACTACTTGAAGGGTTCAAGTAGTAAAAATTTACTAGTTGAACCCTTCATGTAGTGACGAGCTTACTGGACAACAAATTTCAAGAGAAAAAACTACTTGAACCCTTCAAGTAGTGATGAGCTTAATGAACAATAAATTTCAAGAGAAAAAACTGCTTGAAGGGTTCAAGTAGTAAAAAATTATTGCTTGAACTCTTCAAGTAATGACGAGTTTATTGGACAATAAATTTCAAGAGAAAAAACCTACTTGAAGGATTCAAGTAGTAAAAAAATTAATACTTGAACCCTTCAAGTAGTGCCGAGCTTACTGGACAACAGACTTCAAGAGAAAAAAAATTGCTTGAAGGGTTCGAGTATATAAAATTACTACTTGAACCCTTCAAGTAGTTACATGTTCACTGATTTATACAAAGAGTATGTGACTACTTGAAGAGTTCAAATAGTAAAAAAATACTTGAATGGTTCAAGAAGAAATTGGCTTCTTCTTCTTTATTTTTCAACGAAGTTGTTTCTTCTACTTGAAATGTTCAAGTAGTTTTTTATGACTATTTGAACCCTTCAAGTAATTTTTTTTGTCAGTCAACAATCATACACTGTGTGACTACTTGAAGGGTTCAAATAGTTGTTTATGACTACTCGAAATGTTCAAGTAGTTATTTTTTTATCAGTCAACACACATACTTGAAGGGTTCAAGTAATTTTTTATGACTACTTGAGCCTTTTTTGCGTACAAAAAATAGGAGAAAATGAACGTTGAGTACTTGAAAGATTCAAGTAGTCATAAAAAGTGACTTGAACCCTTCAAGTACTCAACGTTTATTTTTTCTTATTTTCTTGGACGTAAAAAAAGCTCAATTAATCATAAAAATTTACTTGAAGAGTTCAAGTAGTTATAAAAAATTACTTAATACATTCAAGTAGTCATTAGTGTTTGAGTTGCTGACTGGTCAAATAAAAAACAAACTACTTGAATGGTTTAAGTAGTCATAAACAACTACTTGAACCCTTTAAGCAATCATTTGGTGTAATTGATTGACAAACAAAATAACTACTTGAACCTTTCAAACAGTCACTTGGTGTATGAGTGTTGACTGCAAAAAAAAATAACTGCTCGAAGTGTTAAAGTAATGACATGTGCATTGAGAAAGAAAAAGAAATGATAAGAGAAAATGAAGATTGTAAGTAATGATGTGAAGTTGATGCGTCATGAATATAAAATTTTATATTTTAAAAAATGAGTATAAAAATTCTTAGACAAGTTGAAAATAGTATATTAATTCCAAAATCCCTTATTTGCATGTTATATTTCTCTAACTAATATCAATTGATTTTAAATTGAAATCTAACAAATATTATAACTCTAATAAAAATACATTGACCAAATTGAATATTGACCAAATTGGAAGGCAAAAAATGTACTGCCAAGCGCTGACGGCAATATTACTTTATGTACATCTTTGGAACTACTCCCTAGATATAAAGAAAAATAATCAACAGGACCCATCGTGCTAACTTTTATCAAACCCCACGCCCTCATATTCAGTTTCAGGAGTTAATAGTTAAAAGAAATTCATAAAAAAAGGAATAAAGTATAGATTTTGTCAATGTATAATTCTTAATGTGTTTAAATATAAAACCTGACAAAAACTTTGATATTTTGTCATTCATTATGTTCCTTTGGCATTGTAGTTTGATTAATCACATTTGTCCACATCAGCTTAATATAATGGCAATATTTACGAAGCATAACTGAAGGACTAAATAGAAACGATTTTCAAAGTTTAACGACATATTTTTTGTTGAGTTTTAAAAATGATGATTTTTCTGATGTTAAAATACATCATATTGACAACGTTGTATCATAAAAGTGTAAAAATTCTTATTTAAATCATTGTGAAAAATAATTATCTAAAGAAGCATTTTTCGGAGAAGTGTTTAAAGTTTAAATGTTTAATATAAAAATGTCTTAAAGTGAAACATTACCAAACTCACCGTTTTATATGAAAAATTCACACACCAAACATGTAAACAATAACCAGTAAAATTCTTATAAAAAATAAACATTTATCTAACAACTATTGTAGTCTGTCTAAATGATATAACATTGATATAGTTTGAAAAATAATAAATGGATCTATTTTGCTAAAAAAATTGTTAGTTTTGGTATGTAAAGATAATACTATCGTTAGAGCCAATCCAGTCAAAATATTTTTCTAAAATCGGGTTTTTTGTCGGATTTAGGTGAGTTAGAATATTGAAAGAAATTAATTTAAATATTTTAAAAATTTGAAATAAAACAAGGGCAATTTTGATATTAAATGTTAGTTAACGGTGTTTGTTTTAAATCTGAGTTTTCTATCAACAAAAAGTCAGAAACTATCATAAAATGAGTTTTGGGTTATTTTTTAAACTAAACGCGGAATCTACATGATTTAAATAAATTATAAGATTGTTGAATAATTTTTCCTTTAAGAAATAATAACCAGACAAATTTGTTTACAACTTTATTAGATATTGTCAGTAGAATACTTCCAAATTAGAGTAAATTTACTACAGTAAAAAAGGCTCCTACTATATTAAATTAATAATGTATAAATATGGAAAGTGAGGATAAAAATTACGTGTCGATAATATTCTTATTATGAATGGCTAATAATTTTATTTGCGCGATTAAAATGTGAAATTCTGAATCATGAGATTATAGATCTCACACAGTGTTTTGGTAATATTTTACTAAGTTTATTGACATAAATTTACGACGTGATTATGCATTAATATTCTGCTTGTGGGGACGAGAGAGAGGGTTCTGGCATTGGTGTGTTTGTTAGGAATCCTGACGGCTCTCCAGTGTTAGCAATGATGAGTTATATAGATAGGAAGTTTGATCCATTACTAGCCGAAACTACTGCTCTTTCTGGAAGCTGTGAAGCTTGCTAAATTTGCCGGTTATGAGTTTACCTTTTTAAGTTTAATTCTGCTAATGAGATTCATCTTTTGAACGAATCACATTCTGAACAAAAAAATTTCTATTTGATTTACAACAGTAAAGAAGAGTGTGATGTTTTTAAGGAGGTGAAATTTTCTTACTTTCATAGGGAAGCGAAAAGTCTATTACTACGAAAGAATCGGCTAGTTGGAGAGGAAATTTTCTACCTTTTGTTCTTGGTTTATTTAGTTATTAGTTATCTAGTTCTCGTTGTAATTTGATTTCTAATAATAAATTTCCCCGTGTTTTACAGGGGTCTAAAAAAATAATAATAATTCTGAACAGATAATATTACATAAAAAAATTCAAAAAACGGCTTGTCCTTGTCTCTGTTCACCCAAAAAGAATACCTTGTAATTGAAGGTACCCCATGCGTTGTTCCTTCAACATCAATCAAAGTCTATCTTCAAATCCCAAAAACCCTAATCTCATCTCCTGTAGCTTTCCTCTCCAATCTCTCATAGCCACTTGGGATTTTCAGCCATGGGTCCTGAAACCTTGAGTTTATCACCTCCGACAGCTTCAGCGGCGGCGGCAGTAACGGCAGCACCACCACCTACAGCGCTGGCTCCAGGGTTCAGGTTCCACCCGACTGACGAGGAGCTCGTCATTTACTACCTCAAACGGAAGGTCTGCGGAAAATCGTTCCGGTTTAACGCTATTTCGGAGGTCGACATCTACAAAAGCGAGCCTTGGGACCTTGCAGGTCACTCAAACCTACCTTGTTTTTTTGAAAAAAATTCTGGTTGTTTTTTTTAGTTTTATGGTCTAAATTCCTTTTCTCTGTTGTCTTCTTATTTTTTTATTTATTTATTTAGGCATTGGATAATTTTCAGCTGTATTTTGGCTTTTTACTGGTTAAGTTTCGTACCAGTTCCTCAATTTATGGCTTTAGTTTTGTGCTTATGCTATGGGGCTTTTTGATTTTTTTTGTTTTGTGTTTAATTTATGGTTTTGATGGGTACTTAGGAAAGTCGAGGTTGAAGAGCAGGGACCAAGAGTACTACTTTTTCAGTGTTTTGGATAAAAAATATGGTAATGGGGCTAGAATGAACAGGGCAACAGGCCAAGGGTATTGGAAAGCTACTGGGAATGATCGGCCTGTCCGCCATGACTCAAAGACTGTCGGTTTAAAGAAAACCTTGGTTTTCCATAGCGGGAGAGCCCCAGATGGCAAGCGTACCAATTGGGTCATGCATGAGTATAGGCTCGTGGATGAACTGTTGGAAAGTGCTGGAGCTGGTGCTGGAACCACAAGGGTGAGGTCTTGTTTAAGTTGATTTGAGTGCTTTGGTATGTTTGAGTGACTTAGTTTGATTGCTAAGGTATATAGGAGAATGGATAAAATAAGATCTTTGACATTTAGATGTGGTGAGGACCCGTCTTATTTGTGATTCAAAAATGAGTTTTTAGAAAAAAGTGAAAGCAAAGCTAAAAATTTGATTTGAAGATAAGTATCCGAAAACGTGTTCGAGTATCGATAGTGGTATTCAATAAGTGTGTGTGTAAATTTTTTGTGAACTTGTTTAAAAAACATATATCATAATGAGTTAAAATTAGAATATGCATGGTAAAATTTTTGGGTCATTTTTTGACCAAACGTGACAAATAACATGTGAAAAGCACAAAGTTAGAAGTCTTACTAATGGTATTCAGTATCTTCTTCACTTGTTTCCTGCAATCAAATAAGTTTATTTGTTTTGCATCTGGAGTTAGATTTTTACTTGGACACTTGTTTCTCCCCCCTATTTGGAATGGATTTTTTTTTTCGACCGAGAAGGATGCATATGTTCTCTGTCGAGTATTTCACAAAAGCAATATAGGACCACCAAGTGGGCACCGGTACGCGCCTTTTATTGAGAAGGAATGGGATGATGAGGGGTCTGTTTTGGTTCCTGGAGAGGAGACTGGAGATGGATTATTAGCTAATCACGATTCACACAGTGAAGGGAACAATCACAATGATAATGCATATGCAGAAGTGATTCGTGATGATTTGTGTGTTGAAGGAGATGGTCACATTGCTCGCTTAGAAGGAAAAAACGTTGAGCAGGTTTGTGCTTCCCCCTAGTTTTGTTATTGATTCCTTTTTAAGTATTAAATTAATGTGTGTGCTGAATTGTCTGAAATGAAGATATGTATTGATAGTTGCCATTGTAGTTAAGGGTAAAAACAATAATTGGAATCGAGCAAAACAAATGTTTTATTAAATGAATATATTCTCTAATTTATGATAACATTAGTATCTATCATAAAATCCAAGCTCCCTTCCCATAATGCAGTACAAGAATGTATAAGTGAACGGAAACTCCATATTACCAAAGGATCGGTCCATTATATAATGGAGTATCCAATGAGTAACGTCTGAGGTAATAATTTGCCATCTGTATTTCTTCACGTTATAAGAATCCTTTTTTGGTAAGTATAACATATTAACAAAAACCCCGTTTAAGGGTAAATACAACCTTGAGATCCAAATCTAGAGAGAGTAGATGCTGGTTAGTAACCCGTGCTAAGAATCCTTTTGCTGGAGCTGGACATCTATACAATCGTCAAATTAGACTGCTGACCGCAGCAAGTTTATTTTATTAACGTTTTTTTGGAGGATGAAGTGTGAGCAAAACTGTGGCTTGGTTGATAGCCAAAGCAATAATTACACGTCTCCTCAGGAGCAGTTCCTAAGTTATATTCTCCTCCCGATTATCATTTTTTTTTGGGGGGGGGGGGNGGGGGGGGGGGGGGATACCAGTGTGATTACAAGAGGATGCTTGAATTTTTGAATTTTGAATTTGTTCAGTTTTCTGCATTTTCTCGTTAGAGATAAAGCCATAGGAAGACAATTGCGCGGACATGTACATAAGTCTAGCCAGCCTAATGGAAAATCTGGTTGAACTTTTCGGCCAGAAGTGTTGACCCACTTGCGAAATATAAATCCAACCTTCCATGCCAGGAAGAATTTTAATTTTCTTCTCGTGTGCGTTGATACTAAAGTGATATCATCAAACATTGATAATAAATTTGCATGAACCATTCTCAGATTTACCGAGACATGCCAATTTTCTTTTTATCATTGGAAATGTAACAAATTTATATGGCAACCCATATTAGTTCTTCTGGCTGTGTAGATTTGCATATACTAATTATGATGCGGACATGTTATATAGTAATTATTGTATTTAGCTGTCACGCTACTATAGCATGGCCTCCACTTGCATGATAAAAGCTTTTATAGTTCGTGTGTGTATTGTATATTGTAGAAAACCATGCTTGAGATTGTTTTTCCCATATGAAATGTTAGCTTGTAGACGGTTGACATAATTATTTTATGAACATATATTACCATAATTCTCAGCATTCCACTTCTTGAGATCTTCCTTCAATAACTTGAGCTTTTTGGCCAGCCTGAAAGTAGGATCCTTACCCTTCCACCAATCAGATACAAAGTCCTTAAGTCCCTCAACTTGCAACTACATATTTTCAAACCAGAAAGAGGTTTTCTTCTTGGAGAGTGGTCAGATGCGGTTCTGGGGACACAAGATTGCCTTAAATGTTGGAAAGCAGACTCCCAAGACGTGGAAAAAGAAACCTGTCAATTCTTGACATTTAAGCTTCCTCTCTATCATTCCTCCAAGTAAAACGAGCACCCTCCCAGATGTGGAGCAGTGTTCTCGGTAGGCTGAATTTATCGTGGGCTACTTCGGCTAACACCAAGGGACTTCTCCCTGGCTAGATTTTTTTGGGAAATGGGCTGATAGATATTCGTTTATGGAGGATTATCCCTATATGTCTATTCTGGACCATTTGGCATGAGAGAAAAAACGCTTACTTGATGATGCTCATGCTCCTTTTGTCTCTGTTTTCAATTTTTTTGTTCTTTCTTATAAAGAGTGGCTCTTTGCTCTAGACTCGACTCTTGATGCCAGCTTCTTTAACATCTGGTCTCCTTTTTTTGATTTCACAGATGTACAGCCCTAAGGGGTTCTTTTGCTTATAATATAATTACTTTTACCGATAAAAAAACAAAACATATCCTTGTTGAAACCAGAGCACCCTTTCCTCACGAGAAGTCTCTTGACAATATAAAAAATTATCACCAAGAATCCAAGGAAAAGTCCTACTTGTTTCTTAAAGAAGAGAGCTCCTCAACTGCCGAAAGAAGGCTAGAATCCCGATCGATCAGAATGCATCCTAAAGCTCCATGTGACCTTAAATAAGCCCAATCCCAATCACCTTTCCAAAACCCCAAAAACTTCTAAAAACTCTGAGATCGACAGCTTCAACTTGATTCCCGAAGGAAAAAAAATCTGGCCTCCACTGTCTCATAAATTCTGAATCAAAGAACGGTCATCCCTCTCATTCAGTACAAAATTATCTTGTAGGATGCCAAACCTTCAATTCTTTTTTCCTCAAGAATTGTCTATCCTATAAAGGTTTCAAAAGAACTTCGTTTTGGATCCTTTGAAATATGTATTTTCTATGTAGGCATTTTTTCCTTCAGATCTTTTTAGAGAATATCTTCATTGCATGGAATGCAACACTCAATTGTCAGCGATAGGAGAGCCGGTCTTCATTAGCCATTTCAGGCACAATTTAACATGAGTACATCTTTGTACCCCCAGATGGCCAGACTGAGGTGGTTAACTGATGCTCTTAGAGGACTACCTGGGATGCTTTACAATTGATAGACCAAGGGAATGGGTACGTTGGTTACTATGGGAAGAATATTGGTACAATACCATTTCTCATTAGACAACCAAAGAAAGACCGTGTGAAGTGGTATATGGGCGCCCATGACCTTTAATCGCGTCCTATACTCATGAGTCCAATATAGTGCATCAAGTTGATTGTGACATCTGATGAAGTAACCAGCACCTCCTACACTCTCTGTTAGGCTTATGCGGCTACCTTCAGGTGTTGAAGAATTCATTGATTCCCAAAGCTGGATTTCAGGCAGGGGTGTGAAAAGGCAGAAATGAGTTCATGCCGCGACGATCTATATGGAAGGGCAGTTTTTTTATGCATTCCTGTTGAGAATGAAGAAGAAGAGATCTTCTTTTGAACATGAAACTTGGTCACGTAGATCTTCTATTTTGGCGGAATTCGTTGATCGTTCCGAACGAATTTACAATGGAAAACTTCTCTAAAGTATTTATGGGTGTCCTGGCCATCTTATGCACGCCTCGCCTAATACTGGCCTAAAGAAGTTTTCCTACACGTGTTAGGGTAAGTTGCTGGTTTTAACAAAAAGGCATTTGTCTCAAGGAATTGATTGTTATATGACTTCAATTGGGCCAATCTCTTTGGGTTTCTTGTAGTCTTTGTTATATGACATATTCCTACATTTTAGGAGTTATTAAAAATATTTCTTTGCTAGATGAATAAAGTCTGTCCAACTTGGAATTGATCATGTTGAAAGTTGGATTATACAACCCAATATTAGTATAAACTCATTCGAAATATGGAATGCAATGAACCATTTAGATTCAAAGTAGATTGTCAGATCCTCCCTTTCTAATGATTAACTGAAGCAAAGGGTATTTGACTCCTATTTCTTCCGGCTATCGTATGGGGGAAGAAAGTTATTAGATGAGGAGGGGCCATACTATGATTGTTCGGCAAACATGGCCGCACACACTACCGACGATAGTAATTAATTGTCACACCGTATATTTAAATGGCGTACAATTTAATTCTTTTCCTGTTTCCTTGGAAGCCAATAACTTGTTATGTCTTTGTACTTTTTGCTCATAAAAACTTCTTTCTTATTTTTCATGACGTTTAAATTTATTCCTGACCATCTTTTTCCTGTATAATATTTTTGTCTTATTTGCCCGTATTAAAAGAACTTGGACAATGTTAGTTTGGTAATATAAATCTCTATTATGAAATTTTGCTTATTATATACTCTGGCCATTGAAAGTTTTGCTTATTTTGCCTGTTTATCACGTTTCAATCTTTATTTGCCTATGTCGTAAGAGATTTGGAAAATGTAGATTTGATATATATTATATCTCTACCTAGTGTGAGAACTTCTTGCATTGCTACCGTCAATTTGCTGAACATTTTACTGCTCAGAGAAAAGGAAAAATAGCTTCTAATTAATTTATTGTCTGTTGGTCACTCGAATTAGTTTCATTAACCGATAATATAACTGCTAATAAATTTATTGTTGGTTGGTGACTCCAGGAAACTCAGTTCCTCGACAAGGCTCCTCTTCGGGGTAGGGGGAAAGAATCTCCAATAGACTTGCAAAGTCTTCCGTTTGTCTGCAAGAGTGAGAGACTAGACAATTACACACCACCATCCATTATTGCTAATCCAAAACCTTTCCCTTTAATGAAATACAAGAGACGAAGGCCAGACGATTCGAACTCTGACCTATCAAATGCTTCAGAAAACTCAAACCGGACAAGCGAGGAGCCGTGCTCGTCCACAACGACAGCAACAGCTGTGGTCACAACGGTTTCCAGCCCAACTAGGCCAAAAACGAAAAATCTTCTGTCAGCTCTTGTGGAATATTCACTGTTAGAATCTATGGAACTTGAGAATTCTCATGCTCCACCTCCTCTTCCTCCTCCTCCGCCTCCTCCTACATTGGATACTGGAAAGCTCGATTCGTCCGTGCATCCAAGTGTAATGAAATTCATCCAGGATTTGCAAAGTGAGATCCACAAGACTTCCATGGAGAGGGAGAACCTTAAGTTTGAACTCTTGAGCGCTCAAGCGATGATTGGAATTCTTCAGTCCCGAATCGATCTTCTTAATAAGGAGAATGGCGATTTGAAGAGAAGCATCTGTAATGCCCCGTGATTACAGGAGGAGCTAATAATCGCTTCTCCTGTTGTAGTTTCCAGTGTATGAATCCATGGAACTTCCTGGTCCTCGTTGTTCATCAACACAGAAGTAAGGATATGTATGTTTAATCAGACTAAGAGCATAACTGTTGTAGTTGTTTAGGCAATAAAAAGCTCTCTTTTAATATCAAACAAGTCAGTCTTGACAATTTCATTTGGCTTTAAGTTAGCCTTTTTGTTGTGGAAATCAATCAAGACTTCATCTTTGTCTGCCTATCTTCTCCAGGGAATGGGGAAGACTGTTGTATCTTTAGAGTAATGGTGTATAGAAGTTCAATTTCAGTAGGCCCTCTTGATAAAATTGAAATCTGCTCGTGTGTGTTTTCTTTTGGGTTTTGGGTAGAATACATTTTAGACCCTCTTATTTGTGTTCATTGTTAATTTGATATTAGTTTTTATCTATATGGTCCATGAACTTATAAATCATTAGCAATTCACCCTCCATCAACATCATATGAGTGCAGTCTACTCGTGCAATTGCACTCATGCTGGTGTTTTTCGTGTGATGTCGTTTTGCATAAGTGGATCAACGTGCAGGACACGTTGATGACAAAAGTAACGTAATGGATGTTGATGGATGGTGTTAATTGTTAGTGGTTTGTAAGATTTTAGGCGAAATCAACAAAATTAAAGCATATTCATTTTTGTAAAAGAAAACAGAATGTTCTAACAATGAGAGTCCGGATCTGTTTTATTTGGCAATCTCTCTCTAACACCTAAATCTTAGTTTTTTCACCCTTGTAGCGCGGCTGCCACGGGGAGAGCTCCCTTAGTTCTCCCCATGACCATTACTCCTTCCTTCTCCCCTTTTCTCCTCGCACTTCTGTCCTGCTTTTCCCTTCTCTCTCTTTTCTTTCTTCTTGGCCATCAGTTGTTTTCTTCTCATTTATGTCCCTCTCCTTTGTTTTCCCTCTCTTCTCTTGTCTTTTTCTTTCTTTCTCGGTCAGTTTTTGCGGAGTTCTCTTCCATTTTGGAAGTTTTTGTTTTTACCGGTTGTGTAGCTTGTGTTTCACTAGATCTTTGGTTCTTGGTGATTTCTTTTCTCTAGGATCCAGTCTTTGTGGAGTTTTTGGAGCATCATTTGTGTTCCTCACAACCTGGATTTTTCATATTAGTTTGACATTTTGCCGATCTTCATTCAAATATGCATTTTCAGAGTTAGATGGTTGGACCAAGTTTCGACAGTGGAGGAGCTCTGGAACGAGGCATTTCTCGAGCTCTATTATTGTGTTGTTCATGTACACGATTCCCTCTCTATATATAAGTAGGTGTATATTGATCTTATCTGACACTTGTAATCGTTTATTTGTATGCAAATCTAATAGTTTTGTTCAGATTTTGAAATTATTTGTAACTCTGTTTTCTTAATGATATGGTATCTTTATCTTGAAAAATGATCATTTTATTTGTTTCAACTTTTTTAGTTACGGTTACAAACTTTAGTTAGGGGTCATTTCAGTTGAACTACGACTTCTTGAATATGAGTTTGGGCTTCAAGATATGTATCCCTAAGCTATGTTTAAATCGTAGAAAACTAAAATGATATATATTATGTTGTTCGATATTTGGAATAGAGAAAAATAGTGATGGGAATGATTTTTGCTATTAATAATTTCCTTTCATTTTCTTTAGTTTCTTTTTACTTTTTCTCTAATTTTTCTTTCCTTCATATAGTTCAAGATACAAACACGACGTACATGATTTTTTTTGTCATTTTGTAATTTCTGTCCAAACATAAACATTATAAAAGACAATATCGCTGTGTGATATGGTAGAAAATAGACCATGCCTTTGTTTGATATTAAAATAGAAGGGAAAATCTAGATCACTAGAATCTAAAGATAACCACAAATTAGGGTATCTGAATCCCCCAAAATTGTAGAGTTGTAGATTTCAACAATCTTAATTATCATTTTTTACAGAAACAACAAATTTCTCTCTTTAACATATTTCAAGTTCAAGGATATTATGAGAAAGTTGCAAACTAATCTATAACATACTTTACAAACTATTATAACAAGCTCATTTCAACAAACATACTCAATATTTTGTATCAGCTTTCCGCAAAGATTTACTTTACAAAAAGATATTAACATTTCCACAACCTTAGTTTCAATGATATAATTCTAGGGCTCTTGTAAAACGATCTTGTCACGCTTCCGTATAATTTTAATTTAAAATCTTTTTTATTTGTCTAAGTAGGATACACTGTAAGGTAGTTGAAACAAGGTAGTTGAAACGACAGATTCTCCGACTACATCACAATACCTTGCCCCTTATACAGGAGCATCTTTGGCTGAGTATTGTATGTACAACAAACAATACACTTCAATCATTTATGATGATCCCAAACAAGCACATTCTTATCGCTAAATGTCTCTTCTATTATGAAGACCGCTGAGTCGCGAAGCTTATATGAGTATTATTTATTTGCATTTACGCCTTTTGGAAAAAAGCCACAAAATCAAGTTCTCCTTTAGGTGAGGGAAATATAGAATTTTTTAGGAACATATCGAGAGAAAATTTGATTTGTTTAGACAATGTGTGGTTCGTAAACAATGATAAATTTTTTAGTAAGGTACATAATGTATTGTCAAATATTTAATATGATCTAACAAGATTTAGTTTCGTTTAAGTAACAGATTCTATCTAATTAAAATGATCTTTCGATCAATACAGATATTATTTCGATTCCATTAGTCATATACTGATTTTGAATATCCCACATTGATCAATCAAAGAGAGTATGTTATATCTAGATCGTTCATGTTTTTTAACGGCTGCGGAATAGATTTAACTCAAATGGAGCTGATCTAAAGGAGCTTGTATGAAGTAAACAAAGTACACCATTTATGAAACATTCTCTCCTTCAGTCGTGAGGAGCAGTTTTCTAGGGTTTCCTTCTGTCTCCTTTCTTGGGCAAACAATATGGAAACTCCACTAGAAGAAAGAAGTAATTTCGACTCTGTAATTGAGCAAGAGCTTTTGGGGCGTATGGATTGGTGCAATATTACAGAGGAAGAAGCCTGTGATGTGGTTATTTCTAATGAGATCACTTACGAAAACATTGAGGCTATTCGACTTAGTATCTTGGGTCACTTGATTACCAACCGGAAATATAATCTATTAGGACTCAAACGGGTTTTGTCCAGAGCATGGAATATTGGTGAGGATAGTCGTTTTGTTGTGGTCGAAAAAGATTCCTTTCATATTTTCTTTGCGAACGATGATGATCTGTGTTTTGTTACAAAGAACGGACCCTGGTTGTTTGAAGAGAATTTGTTTATTGTGAAAAAATGGGTTCCATATTTTTTTATAATGAGTGATGAGTTCAACAAGGAGAATTTATGGCTTCAGATACATGATCTACCTCTTGAGTGTAGGGGTAAACAAGTGGGGGAATTGATTGCAAGCAAGGTTGGCATAGTGGTTGGAGCTGTTGAGAGTGTTGTGAGAGATGGTTTTGAGTTGAGGAATGTTGTTTGAGGTGAAAAGTATTGAATTCACTATATTATTATTGATGAATGATGTACATATATATACACAAAGCTAGGAAAGTATCTTAGGAAACTATACAATTAGGATCCTTAAAATTAAGCAATTCACTAGCTATATACAGCTGAAGCATTCTGTAACACTCCCCCTCAAGCTGGAGCATAAATATTAATCATGCCCAGCTTGTTACAAAGATAGTCAACCCGAACCCCATTTAAAGCTTTCGTGAAGATATCTCATAATTGCTCTCTAGTCTTCACATACCCTGTAGAAATCAAACATTGCTCAATTTTCTCACGAACAAAGTGACAATCAATTTCAACGTGTTTAGTTCGCTCATGAAATACATGATTAGATGCAATATGAAGAGCAGATTGATTATCACACCATAATTTTACTGGTACTGAAGTTTTAAGAACTACTTCATTCAAGAACTGATAGATCCATATTATCTCACACATAGACTGTGCCATAGCCTTATATTCTAACTCTGCATTGGATCTTGGCACAACGTTCTACTTCTTACTCTTCCATGGGACCAAATTTCCTCTAACAAAAACACAATAACCTGAAGTGGATCTTCTATCCATTTTGGAACCTACCCAATGTGCCCATGATGTTCATATAAGATACCACATCCGGGTTCTCCTTTCAAATAACACAAAATCTGTTCTAACGCTGCCTAATGATGAACTGTTGGGGATGACATAAACTGACTCACAACACTGATAAAATATGTAATACCTGGAGGAGTTACTATAAGATAATTCAGCTTTTCAACTAATCTTCTATATCCCCGAGACCTGATGGATATACGACAACTTTCTTCCAGCAGAACTGGGATACAATGGGTAACGATGTTCTTACTTTTGTTAGTAATTTTTTCAGTTCTAGTGTGATGCCTGATAATGTAAACTTGACTACAATCGTTCTGATTCCCAAGATTACAAACCCTCATAGTTTGAATCAATTCATACCCATAAGCCTTTGTAACGTAGTGCATAAAATCATAGCTAAAATCTTGGCTAATATATTTAGACTAGTTATGGGCAAGGTGATCAACCCTTTTAGAGTGTGTTTGTGCCTAGTCATCAAATTGTTGATAACATCATAGTAGCTCATGAAGTTATGCATTCTTTTCGCACTAAAAAAAGAGGTAAGAGGTTTGATGCCGCTATTAAGATTGACATGATCGGGGGAATGGGGTTTTTTATTGCAATTATGAGGAAATTATATTTTTAAACACTTGGTGCAACTGGATATATGCTTGTATTTCTTCTGTTTAGTTTAATGTCCTTACTAATGGCAGTAGGGGGCCTAGCTTTAATTCCTCTAGAGGGCTGCGTTAGGGAGACCCCCTGTTATAGTATCTGTTTTTTATTTATGTTGAAGCCTTGTCTTCCTTATGGTCTCATGGTGCTTCATCAGGTCAAATTTCGGGCTTTCGGTTCAATCGCAATGGTCCGATTTTATCTCATTCGTTCTTCGTAGATGATTCTCTCCTATTCTGCAAGCGCAGACATAGTTGAATTGTAGGTAATTATGTGACTTCTGGAGATTTATGGCAGAGCTTTAGGCCAAGAGGTTAATGTTTAGAAAAGTTTAATAGTATTTAGCGGAAATACTCCTTCTAATGTGAAGCATCAACTTGCTGAATTTTTTGGTTTACAATGCTCCTCTTCGTTATCTAAATACTTAACACTTGAGACTGATTTTGGCATGTCCAAAGCCAATGTTTTTAACAATATCTATGGTAAAGTCATTTCGAGGATTTTAGGGTGGTCTGAGCGGTTTCTATCTCAAGCTAGGAGATAAGTGTTGACTAAGGCGATTGCTTTCTCAATGCCAAACTATGCAATGTCATGCTTCAAAATTTCTATCTCCATCTGTAAGAAGATCAGTAGTAAAATTGTTGATTATTGGTGCAATTGTAATAACATCACTTAAGGAATTTTGGGGGCATGGAAGAAATTGATAAGACCAAAATCTGAATGGGTATTGGCTTCTAAGATCTGAATGCTTTCCACCTTGCTCTTCTTGCCAAACAGAGCCGGAGGATTCTTAATGACCCATCCTTGCTCCTGCACCGTGTTCTTAGAGTAAGTATTTCATGCATTCTGATTTCATTGATGCCATCATGGGTAGAAGGCCCTCTTAGGCATGGAGAAGCATGATGGGAGGGAAGAAATTGCTCATGGGTGGTTTGAGATGGTCTGTTGGTGATGAAAGAATGATAAGCATTTGCTATGACCCGTGGATCCCTAAATCGTATCAATCTAGAGTGGTTACTTCTAAAAATTTGAATTTCAATAAAGTTGGTGGTAATGGATGGGATTTAATGATAGTGAAGTTTTTCTTGTTGTGTGATATTGAGCTTATCAAATCTATTGCTTTTAGTAGAAGAGGTAAAGTTGACAGACGTATTTGGTATTTCAATGATAGTGAAGTTCATACGGTTAAATCTGGATATAAGCTTGCTATCCATCTAGCCCAAGCTCATGATTTTACTGTTGTCTCTACTCACATTGATGAAGATAAAAGAATGTAGAACAATTTATGGAGAATTGAAACTCCTCCGAAGCTTCGGGATTTTATGTGGAGACATTTGAATAATTACCTTGCTTATAAAGAGAATCTGATTCGTAGAGGTATGGTTTCTGAGCCTTTATGCCCTTTTTGTGAATCTGAGCATGGATCTTTATTCCATGTGTTCTTCAACTACAAAGAAGTAGATAAATTCTGGTTTCGTAGTCAGTTTGGGGTTAATATACCTCGTGCACAAGGGGTGAATATCAGATAGAAGTGGAGATATATCCTTAATTTCCGTATTCTTCAGGTAGGAGCTAAGGGGTTGATTTCTTGCTTTATTTTTCATATCTGGTATCTGTGGAAAACTTGTAATAAAATGGTTTTTAGAGGTGAGGCTTTCAAGGTTCTGAAGACGAAAGAGAAGTATGATGAATTCATGAGCGTAATCTTTTATCTTGACCAGTGGTTCTACTCTTATGTTGGTCATCGTGGCGCCCGCGCGGTGAAAGAGTGTGGCGCGTGGCCATTTTAAAAATTAAATTTTTAATAAAAATTGAATATTTTAATAAAATGAAATCGCGTAATATTACGATAACCATAAAAGAAAATTTTATTCAAAACACTTTTCAATCAGTCAGAATCCATTATATATTTATATATTAATTTAACAACATACAAGGTTAGGAATCATATACCTCTTGTAGTCTAAATCGAGCATCCTCGTGAAACCAATCGATTCTCTGTTCCCACGAAATCGTTCCAACGATCAGCAGACTCAGAGATCCACACCAAGATCTTCCAAGTCAATCCTCAATGCATCAAGACATGTGTGGGCACATAGAATATAATAAAAATACTTTTCTGTCTCTAGATGTACTCAACACATGAGATCTAGAGATTTTACTGAAAATGACTTTTGTGAGATGATTATCTAAAAGAACGTGACGATGGTTCTGTTAGAAGTTTGATTAACTCTTAATCGTAGAAAAATCACTCATTGAGAATTGTGTTCTTCAGTCAACTCTTGATTGATGAACTAATTATGTGATTCAACTGATTGATTGAATTGATTCATAATTTAAGGCCATCAGAATATGATCCGTATATTTTTCTTGATAATAACGTATAAGATATTTTAAGTTAATTAAAATAATATTTAATTATAAAATTATCAATAGCAGTGAGACCCACTCCTATTGTGCACAATGTCAGTGCCACATGGTACTACAGTGGTGCCGTGAGCTACTATGCTAACTCACGGCACATTGTGGTGCCACGTGGCAGTATAGTTGTACGCAATAACAGTGTTGCGCACCTACTAATGTAGGTGACATGGTATTACAGTAGTCCATTCTCTGATACATAATCAGTGATTGGCCCGTGACAATTACTGCATATTAAATATTTATTTTAATCAAATTAAATATCTAGATATTTGTTAATTCAAAATCAACATATTTGATTATCCCTATCAACTAAATTATATGTTATTTCATAAATAACAAATTTGGTTGATCCAAATTATTATCTAATAATAATTCAATTATCTAATTTCATAAATTAGATATTTTGTCTCACTTATCGATTATATATATTAATTCCAAAAATTATATTTATGTATATAAATAATTCAATTAATTAATCACACACAATTATCTAATAATTATGTACTTGCCACATAATAAAAATTCTTTTACAAGCAAGTCATTTTCTCATGTCCTGAAATATTCACACCCTATATTGCATAGTACAGATGTGACTTGGAGATCATGGACTTATAATCCTAAGCTCTAATAAATCAGTTTATTAATTAAACTCTTTAATTAAATAATCTTATTTATTAATTCTATTATTACTCCGCTATAAATATGAAATTACACTCTTAGAGGTTGCAGATTGTATTTACAGAGTTTTCTCATGTAGTCCATTGACATAATCATTTCATATAGTTATGTCCTTCAATTACCATTTTACCGTTCGTATCTCCTCTTGAAGTACCATTAATTCACTAGTGAATGACTAATTGATAATTTTATTATAAATTTGAGCTGAATAACCATTCAGCTCCAGAATTAACACTTAAGGGACCAAATATACGATCCGTTAGGAAAGCTTGGATTCCAAATCTTGTAAGATCATGTTCTCATCCATTCATATCACTGAATCCCCAAAACAAAAGTCACTAGCCTGTTTTCCAAACAAACCTTAACGAGTGAATCAAAAGATCCAGTAGACATGCATATGAGTTCATGAGGACTCAAGATTCAGACCGATTTACATATGCTCATCGAATTGATGTGTATTAAATATTTATGATGAACGACACGTTGATAAATATATTAATTCACACCGGTCGAGTCATTTATAATCTCATTATATAAAGCACATTCACTAAGATATCTATCCACATCAATGATCTGGATCTAGATCAGATGCATTAATAATACTTAGTGAACCGTACTAGTAGCCATTCATTAAAGATTCCATACTTTAATAAGTCACTGACAATTTTAATTCATTTTTTATGATCTTAATCATTTCGTACTAATACATGATCATAGTCTCTTAATAAATATGAAATTTTCAAATATTTATATAAATTATTTAACAATAATTTAAAAGAAGAATTATAAGAAAAATGTAATCTTTATTAATTTCATATCAAAATGTTAATACACATACTTTGAGGGCATAACCCCCAACAATCTCTCACTTGCCCTAAAGCAAATGTGACATTTCTCTCAATCTCATGTTACGCACGTGACCCTCAAATGACTTCACAAGAAGTGTCTTTGTAAAAGGATTAGTCAGATTCTGTTCTAACGCTATCTTCATAAAGTCACATCCCCTCGATGCACGATCTCTCTCATAATGTAATATTTACTCTCTATGTGTTTTCCCCTCTTATGACTCCTTGGTTCCTTGAAATTCGCTACCTCCCCAGTGTTGTCAGAGTACAGGATCAGTGGTTTGTCCATATCTAAAATTACTTCCAGATCAATATAGAAGTTTCTGAGCCATACCGCTTCTTTCGCAGAATCATAAGCCGTTATATATTCGGCTTCCATAGTGGAATCTGCAATGTTGTATTGTTTAATACTTCTCCACACTACAACTCTTCCATTTAGGGTGAATACGATCCAGATGTCAACTTTCGACTTTCTCTGTCAAATTGAAAATCAGAATCAATATATCTAGTGGGGTTAAGGTCTCCACCTGAATAAACAAACATATAGTTTCTCATTCTCCTAAGATACTTGAGAATGTGCTTTACTGCAATCCAATGTTCCAAACTTGGATTCAATTGATAACGGCTGATAATTCTCACTACATAACAGATGTCCGGTCTCGTACACAACATGACATACATGAGACTTCTAACTACTGAAGCATCGGGATCCTTCTCATATCCTCTTCATCTTGAGATATCTTAAGACATTGTTCCTTGGAGAGGACAATTTCATGTCTGGTCGGTAGTTGACCTTTCTTGGAATTCTCCATAGAATCTCTCCAGCACCTTATCAATATAATATACCTGAGAAAGAGCTAAAATCTTGTTCTTTCTATCCCTTCGGATTTGGATGCCCAGAAAATAACTCGTTTCTCCCAAGTCTTTCATTTGGAATTTCTCAGCTAACCACTTTTTTATTTTTGACAAAGTTTCTACATCATTCTCAATGAGTAGAATATCATCAACATAAAGAACTAAGAAAACTACTATCTTATCTTTGATGTATTTATTAACACAAGCTTCGTCAACATTTTACTCGAAGGCATAAGATTTTATAATCTCATCAAAGGTAAGATTCCAAGATCTAGATGTTTGCTTTGATCCATAAATAGATTTAAGCAATTTGCACACTTTCAGATCTTGCCCTTTTGTACGAACCCTTGTGATTGCATCATATAGATGTTTTCTTCAAGATAGTCATTCAGAAAAGTTGCCATGACGTCCATTTGTTATATCTCATAGTCAAAACTAGCGGCTATGGACAAAAGGATGCGAATGAATTTGAGCATGGCCACATGGGAGAATGTTTCTTCATAATCGACTCCCTCTCTTTGTGTATAGGCTTTAGCTACTAACCGTGCCTTAAAAATATCTATTTTCCCATATGCGCCTCTTTTCTTCTTGAGATCCATTTACATCCAATGGGCTTGACATTTTTAAGTGGATCTAGAAGTTTCCAGAAGGAATTGGAATACATAGATTACATTTCCTGGTTTATTGCTTCTTGCCATTGCTCATTTTCAGGATCATCCATTACTTCTTCATAAGATAATGGATCGTCATTATCAGTGTCTGGCACTAGGAGATGTGCTTTTAGTTTGTAGCAAACTAGTTGTCTCACAACCATCCCACTACAACTTTGCACCGGTGTTTCCTTTGCAGGAACTGTGATTTCTCTAGTTTGTCGTTTATCAATAGAAATTGAAGGTGGTCTGATCTCATCAACCGCTAATTCCTTGAGAACTACTTTGCTACGAGATTTGTAGTTTTGCATATAGCTATACTCAATGAAGGTTGCATTTGTTGACACAAACACCTTTTGATCCTCTATAAAAGTACTCATCTCTAGTCTCTAGAGTATAACCTATGAATATGCATATCACAGATTTTGAGTCTAACTTTCTGGTATTGGGTCTAAGAACGTGAGTTGGACACCCTCATATACGAAAATGACACAAACTAGGTTTGGAGCCATTTCATTACTCTAAAGGCATATTGCTTACAGACTTAGAGGGCGCTACATTCAAAATGTAAGTTGCCGTGTGTAGTGCATATTCCCAAAATGTAAGTGACAGTGATGAGTAGCTTAACATTGACCTAACCGTATCTAATAAGGTTCGGTTTCTCTTTTCAGCAACACCATTTTACTGTGGTGCTCCAGGTACTGTGAGTTGGGATAGGATTTCACACTCCATCAAATAATCCTTCAATTCAAAATCTAAGTATTCACCACCTCGATCAAATCGAAAGGTTTTTAATGATTTACCTAATTGCTTTTCAGCTTCAGCTTTGAAATCTTTAAGTTTTCCAAAAGTTTCAGACTTCCTTTACATTAGGTTAGTATAACCATATCTTGAGTAATCATCAATAAAAGTGATGAAATACTCATACCCACCTCTAGTTTGTACATTGATGGATCCACAGACATCACTATGTACTAGTTCAAGTGTTCCTTGGCTCTTTGGCGCTTTCTAGAGAAATGTTTCTTGGTTATTTTACCTCTAGATAGTATTCATAAACATAAAAAGTTTCAACGTTTAGTTCTCTCAAAGCATCATATTTTGTTAACTTGTTAACCTATCTACATTAATATGTCCCAACCTAAGATGCCAAATATATGTGTTATCATCATTGTGAGAAACTATTTGTCATTTGTTACTTTTAGGTTTTACTACTTTAAATAATTCAGAATTATTTAACGCGCGTTCAGCCAGTTTAAGCATATATAATCTGTTTATAACTTTTGCATGACAAATATCGAATCCATTCTTAGAAATAATAAACTCTTTATTAATAAAAAAAATTGAATAATTATTCTTGCAAAAATGAAAGAGACATCAAATTTCTCGAAAATCCATGAATATAATAAACATCGTTCAAAACTAAATAATTATATCCAAAAATTAAACGTACTGTCCCTAATGCTTCAGCTGACACGAGAGCCCCACTGCCAACTCTCAAAATGACCTTGCCACCAGTCAGCTCCTTTGACGAATCAAGCATCTACGAAGAAGAACATACATGGTTAGTGGCTTCTGAATCAAGTATCCAAGATGACAAATAATATTCCACTAACCAAGCTTCAAGTACAAGTAAATCATATTTACATTTCTTTTTCAGCTCGACGAGATACTTGTTACAGTTTCTCTTCCAATGACCTTCAGCCCCACGGTGGAAACATTATCCTTTGGACTTGTTGTCTTTCTTGTTCTTCTTGACTTTCTTCCCTTTCTTGTTCTTACCTTTTCCCTTTCTATTGATCTTCTTCCTCTTGTTACTTTTAATAGTGAAAGAAGACTTTTTCTCGGCAATATTTACCTCGCCCTCTTTGGTCATTCTCAGGTTGAGAGACTCAAAAGCCTGCAGTTCACTCAACAATCTGCAGTTAGCTCAACAATCTGCAATTCATTCAACAATTGAGTCATGTTGAATTGTAACTTGTTCAAAACATAGTTGGTCGTGAACGCAGAAAAAATTGGTATGAGTGACTCAAGTATAATGCTAACTTGAGTCCGCTCATTAATGGTTGCCCCATGTACTTATGCCTCGTGCATTATATTGATCATGTTCAAAACATGTTCTCGCATAGAAGTACCCTTTCTCATCTTAGTTGTCATATAGCTCCTAGTGGTCTCATAACGACTTTGATAAGACTATACCCAAACATCGCCTGTAGATATTCCATAATCTCATAGACAGTCTTCATGCTTTCATGTTTGGTTCTCAGAACATCATTCATGCTCGCAAGCATGTAGCACTTCACCTTGTTATTTGATATGATCCAAGCATCATATTTGTCTCTAACATTCTTAGGGGTATTAGTAGGGGGCTCCTCGGGACATTACTCAATAAGAACAAATTTATGGTTATCACAAATTAACATTAAGTTCATATTTAATTTCCAACGTATGGAGTTATTACCATTCAATTTCTCGAGAGTGAGTAAAGCGGTACCAGGGTTGCCCATGGTAAACATAATAATGATAATTAGAATTTAAAACATACAAGATTCAATATAATTGATAAATATATAGAGTTCGAAAAGTAAATATGATGCATGAATGCAACATAATAAACACACAAAATTTAATATTTAATAATCACGATAAACAACTTAATGATTAATGTGTTGCGTTAGGGTCAGTTAGATTAACTTCAGACTGTCTATGAGATATTCTCATCCCTATTAATTAAAACTTAAAATATCTCATATTTTCTCTTTTAACAATAAGATATCGCTTGTTTGGTTAAGTCACAACTATCCACATGAAAGCTTAATTTTGACTTTGTGAGTGTAACCCATTATTTCAGATTTCATGACTTGATTTAGAATATGTCGCATTAGGGTTGGTCAAAACTAAACAACATCATTCCCTCCTATCTTCTTAAGAAGTCCAACGTTGGTATTGGTACAGCTCGAAACCTTCCTTAGGGAGATTAAAAAAAAGCTATCTTGAGGCCCTTACATGTACCTCACAGTGTTGTACTAATCATATATACGTATATTACATTAACATGTCAGCTTTCTCTCACTCACTATTTTAGGATTATGTGTTTCCATTTTAACTAATAATTTTGAATTAATTATTAGTTAAAATAATAACCATATGAATATTTAATAATTAGTCATGAGATTGTCATTGGTCTAAGTTCATTTAACATTCTAAAACACCTAAATCATAATTAGGTGAGCTTAGATTAACTAATTAAGTATATTCATCAAACTTTAATAAAACTCTTTTACTAAATTTGGTTATCCTAAATGTTACTATAGCCCTTAGTGTGATGTGATTACCAAATTTTAACTAATTAAAACCTAGCAGTTTACATGCAATTGATTTTATAAAATAATACATATAAACATATTAGGACAATCCTAATAAATCATGTTTCTACAGATGAGATGCATGATTAAATAAAATTATGTGAGATTTGCATGTATGGCATGTGATCGACTAATGCATGAGCATATTATCAAACATAACAATTAAAAAAATTATTTAATAATTAAATAAAATAATAACGGACTGAGTGATTATTGAGTATTTCTAAAATACAACTCTCGAAATAAAGAAATAAAATTACAAAGCGTACTTGAAGAATACATATATCCCAAATATTATCTTCTGCTCCTGATGCCTATATTCATAATCTCCAAGCTTTGAACAAAGTTCTATTTAATTAAGAAAAACCAATTTTCTTAATTAAAAAAATTCTATAATTATCATTTTAAAAGAGTTGACTTTGACTTAATCAAATAAACATTTTATTTGATCGGATCAAACTTGGGTCAATTCTAATCAATATACTAATTTCTAATTTTTATCTTATTAAAAATTAAAAATTAATTTTAAAATTTAAAAAGATAATTGATAGATTGAGGGTTATCATCAAACCCAACAGTAATATGGTTGGTTGATATCAGAGTGTGTACGGAACTTTCCTAAAAGTGATAACAGTTGCCACTGACGACAGAACTCTCCTATCGCCACCCCATCATCGCTGGCCACCACTGCCGCCGCCAGTCCCACTGTCAGCAGGTGCCAACCTCCTATACTGAAACAATATTTTCTGGTGTGAACAGTAAATTTTCCGTGAACAATAAATTTTCATCGTGAACAGTAAATTTTCATCATTTCGCGTTCAGAATAATTATAATAATATACAAAATAAATTATAAAAATTCATATGCCTCAAAACAACTTACACAAGATCTAAAGAAAAATTAAAAGATCAAAAGCTAACCTAATAATTACCATACAATTAACGATCTATTTTTGTATACATTCAAAAAACATAGTCATTCATTCATACATATCTCATATTATATGAACAATGTAAGAAAACCCATACAATATTTAACATATAAATATATAAAGATAGTTTTGATACCATTTGTTAGTCGCCGCGGCGCGTGACCATTTTAAAAATTAAATTTTTAATAAAAATTAAATATTTTAATAAAAAAATCGTGCAACGCTACAATTACCATAAAAAATGTTGAAAACTCTTTTCAATCAGTCAGGATCCATTATATATATATATTAAATTAACAACATATAAGGTTAAAAATCATATACCTCTTGTAGTCTAAATCGAGCGTCCTCGCGAAACCAATTGATTCTCAGTTCCCACGAAATCGTTGCAACGATCAACAGACTCCGAGATCGACACCAAAATCTTCCAAGTCAATCCTCAATGCACTAAGACATGTGTGAGCATGTAGAATATAATGAAGACACTTGTCTGTCTCTAGATGTACTTAACACATGAGATCTAAAGATTTTACTGAGAATGACATTTGTGGGACGATTCTTTAAAAAAATGTGATGATGATTTTTTAAGAGATTTGATCAACTTTTAATCGACTTCTTGAGAATTATGTTCTTCTCTCAACTCTTGATTGATGAATTGATTATGTGATTCAAATGATTCAGTATCTAAGGCCATCAAAATATGATCTGTATATTTTTCTTGATAATGTCGTATTTATATTTTAGATTAATTGAAAAAATATTTAATTATAAAATTAAAATTACCAATAACAGTGAGACTCACTACTATTGTGCACAACTGTAGTGCCACATGGCATTGCAGTGTGCCGTGAGGCAACACAGTGCCTCACGACACCACTGTAGTGCCATGTGGCACTACAAAGTTGTACATCCACTACTATAGTGTCACATGATAATACACGTAACGTCTTGATCCCGGAGGGTTAAACATACATGTAATTTCACAATTTCATAATCCTCAATTCAGTACAAACCATAATTTTGAGAAAATTCTCAAATGTTAAAATCTTATTTTACCCATGATAGAAAAACCTTGACCATAAATAGCGGAAGCATTAAAGTACCTTAAATGCATAATTAATAAAAACATCGATAAAATATAATTAAACTCTAAAATAAAGTCAAAACTTGAAATCCATAATTCATGAAGTTTCCTCTCATCATAATTTATGGAAAAACATTACATAAAATAAACTATTTAAATAACTGAGTTTAATAGAAAATGTTTTCTTAAGTTTTGAAGCAAATAGTAAAACTGAAAATCATAAATTTCTCTAATCCAACTGGTTATGACAGTCTCCCACTCATACTGCTCTCCGTCACCACCTGCATCATAATTAACTCTTGGGAGATGAGTATTTTAAAATACTCAGTAAACAAACTCACATAATAATATGCATCCACATGTCTTAAATGCAATCATGAGAAAACATAACTAAACTTGACATATATCTAAATGAAATAATGTAACGTACTTGATCATTACATGTCGTAATATAGCACGTAGATAACACAAGTCTCAAACATAATCATATAACAAACTTATTCATATATTGTCGTGGTATATTCGCTAGTTAACAACCTAATCAGAACTGTTCACACATGAACTGAAACATGTAACATGACGAATTGGGCGATGAAACATATGATACACAATGGGTGACGGAAACAATGACACACATTGGGCGACGAAAATAGATGACGCACATTGGGTGACGGAACATATGACACTCATAGGTGACGAAAAATGTGAACAGATGGCATCTCATAAGTGGCGGAAAATATTTACAGATGACACCCAATATCTGACCAAAACATGAACAAATGACACCCTATGTATGACCAAAACATGAACAGATGACACATGATTCGTATAACATAACAAAACATGAACAATATGATTTCTTGTTAACTAAGGCTTGTGCTTAAATTCATATCTTACATATCACTTGACTTAATTAACTTCATAACTTGTAGAGTCCAACGCGTGATAATAATTGATCATATAGTTCACAAGTAAACATATAATGCATATTGATACATGTAACAGAATCAGACATGATAACATACTAACATATAATCAAACATACTTAAATATTTATCTCATGATAATCAAATTAATAACTGAACAATAAACAATTACCAAAGTGTTAACGAAATATAAACAAGATCCAAAATGGTTTAATGGATAATAAATATAAATACATGATATAATTATAACATCAGAATCACATCATTATATAAGTACACTTACCTGAATCGGAAGAACGAACTAGACAACTAATGACATGGAAACCAAATAAATATAATCACTAATTGTCTTGAAATAAATCAATGTTAAATAAACACATTTTTAATATCATATAAATGTAGATTTAATTAAAATAGTGCAAACGGGTCTGAGGGAGGTCGGAAAACAATCGATCGGGTCAGAATTTAAATGGTTATGATTTAGGTCAAACGGTTCAGAACGGGATGGTTCATATAAGACCGGTTCAGTTTGATCAGATTGGACCGACTTAGACCAATCCGACTAACTGTATCGATTCGGTTCGAGTAAGGCCTGAGTAGAGTCAACAACCACTTGGGTCGCAAGACCTAGTTGTAGTCTGAATAGAGAGAGAGAGAGGGAGAGAAAAGAAAGAAAAATAAGGAAGTGAAGGAAATCCTGCCGGCGATCTCCATCGCAAGTGATGGCAGAAGCATGGGGAGAGAGAAAGAAAACAGAGGGAGAACCAGAGAGAGAAACAGAGGGAGAGAGAGCAACAACAAGAAAAAAGAAAATAATAGAAAATGAGCAAGAGAAAGAATCAGATAGAGAGAATCAGAGAGAGGAGAGAGAACAAATAAATAGAGATAGAGAAAAGATAAGACTTACCGGAAAACATAAAAGGAGGTGATGAAGGCTTGAAAACTAACAAGATAAGGCAAAGTGGAAGAAATAACAGGGAGGGGTTCGCTAAATGCTAATGGGGAAAGAGAATGGGTTTGCAGAATTGCAGAGATGAAAAACAAAGGGAGAAGAAGATGGAGGAAGATGGGTCCAAAATAATAGAAAAATAATAGGTTAGGGGTGAGAGAGGGAACAGAGAAAGAAGAGAAGCATAGAAGAAATAGATGAAAGGAGAAACTTACCGGAGATGCAAGGTGGCGGCAATGGTGGAGCTGACAGATGGAAATAGAACGCATAGACAGAGGGAGTAGGGGTGTGCATAATTTTTACCAACCGAACTAAACTTTCAGTTTTTAATTATATTTTACACTAAACATGTAATCGGTTCGAACCGATTACAACCATTTTTTACTATACATATTTAAATTAGACATAAATTATTAAAAACTTAATAAATTAGACACAAATTAGACATATATTATTAAATTGAGTGTTGATGTTTTCAATTTAATGATTTTTACTATTTTTTTAAAATTTTATAATTGTAGGCGAACCGATTACAAGTAATCGAACGGAACCGATTACTTCGGTTTGATTCTTTTGGTTATATTGATTCGCTTCGGCTCAATATTTTAGATAATCAGTAAATTCAATTAGACTACAAAAATACATTTATAACCGATCAAATCGAATCGTACACACCCCTAATAAGGAGAAACAAGAAGGGTTAGTTTAGGGTGTAAACACATGTATGGTGTGAGTGAGATACAATTGGAGGGGTGAGATTGCCGAACAAAAACAAAAATGTTAGGGTTTGCCATATATACATATAGCATATGGTGTGAATGAGTTTTGAAAATTCTGATATACGATCTGTTAGGAAAGCTTGAATTCTAAATCTTGTAAGATCATGTTTCCATCCATCCATATCACTGAATCTCCAAAACAAAGTAACTAACTTGTTTTCCAAAAAAACCTTAATGAGTAAATCAAAAGATCCAGTAGATATGCATAAGAGTTTATGACTACTCAGAATTCAGACTGATCTACATATGATCGTTGGATTGATATGTATTAAATCTTTATGATAAATGGCACCTCGATAAAGATACTAATTCACATTGGTCCAGTCATATATAACTTATTATATAAAGCACTTTTACTAAGATGTCTATCCAAATCAATGATCTGAATCTAAATCACATGCATTCATAATACTTAGTGAATCATGTTAGCAACCGTTTATTAAAGATTTCATACTTTAATCGTACTAGCAACCATTTATTAATGCTTAGTGAATCGTACTAGCAACCATTTATTAAACTCTTTATTTCAATAATTTTATTTATTAATTCCATTATTAATCCACTATAAATATGAAATTACACTGTTAGAGATTATAAATTGTATTTACAGAGTATTCTCATACAGTACACTGATATAATCATTTCACGTAGTTCTGTCCTCCAATTATTGGTTCGTAAATTAGAACTGATCAAAATTATCATTTTACCCTTCTAATTACCTTTCAATCCTTAAGTATCATTAATCCACTTGTGGATGACTAATTTATAATCTTATTATAAATAACCATTCAGTTCCAGAATTAACATTAAAGAAACCAATATACAAACTGTTAGGAAAACTTGAATTCTAAATCTTATAAGATCATGTTTCCAGCCATCCATATAACTGAATCTCCAAAACAAAGTCACTAACTTGTTTTCCAAACAAACCTTAACGAGTAAATCAAAAGATCCAGTAGACATGCATAAGAGTTCATGACTACTCAGGATTCAGACTGATCTATATATGATCGTTGGATTGATATGTATTAAATCTTTATGATAAATGGCACCTCGATAAAGATACTAATTCACATTGGTCCAGTCATATATAACTTATTATATAAAGCACTTTTACTAAGATGTCTATCCAAATCAATGATCTGAATCTAAATCACATGCATTCATAATACTTAGTGAATCATGTTAGCAACCGTTTATTAAAGATTTCATACTTTAATCGTACTAGCAACCATTTATTAATGCTTAGTGAATCGTACTAGCAACCATTTATTAAACTCTTTATTTCAATAATTTTATTTATTAATTCCATTATTAATCCACTATAAATATGAAATTACATTGTTAGAGATTATAAATTGTATTTACAGAGTATTCTCATACAATACACTGATATAATCTGTCCTCCAATTATTGGTTCATAAATTAGAACTGATCAAAATTATCATTTTACCCTTCTAATTACCTTTCAATCCTTAAGTATCATTAATCCACTTGTGGATGACTAATTTATAATCTTATTATAAATAACCATTCAGTTCCAGTATTAACATTAAGGAAACCAATATACAAACTGTTAGGAAAACTTGAATTCTAAATCTTATAAGATCATGTTTCCAACCATCCATATCACTGAATCTCCAAAACAAAGTCACTAACTTGTTTTCCAAACAAACCTTAACGAGTAAATCAAAAGATCCAGTAGACATGCATAAGAGTTCATGACTACTCAGGATTCAGACTGATCTACATATGCTCGTTGAATTGATATGTATCAAATCTTTATGATAAATGGCACGTCGATAAAGATATTAATTCACATCGGTCCAGTCATATATAACTCATTATATAAAGCACTTTCATTAAGATGTCATCCACATCAATGATCTAAATGTAGATCACATGTATTCATAATGCTTAGTGAATCGTATTAGCAACCATTTATTAAAGATTTCATACTTTAATCGTATTAGCAACTATTTATTAGTGCTTTGTGAATCATACTAGCAACTATCTATTAAACTCTTTATTTAACTAATTTTATTTATTAATTTCATTATTAATCCACTATAAATATGAAATTACACTGTTAGAGATTATAAATTGTATTTACAGAGTATTCTCATATAGTACACTGATATAATAATTTCACGTAGTTCTGTCCTCCAATTATTGGTTCGTAAATTAGAACTGGTCAAAATTATCATTTTACCTTTCTAATTACCTTTCAATCCTTAAGTATCATTAATCCACTTGTGGATGACTAATTTATAATCTTATAATAAACTTGAGCTCAATAACTATTCAGTTTCAGAATTAACATTAAGAGAACCAATATACGAACTGTTAGGAAAACTTGAATTCTAAATCTTGTAAGATCATGTTTTCAGCTATCCATATCACTGAATCTCCAAAACAAAGTCACTAACTTATTTTCCAAACAAGACTTAACGAGTAAATCAAAAGATCCAGTAGACATGCATAAGAGTTCGTGACTACTTAGGATTCAGACTGATCTATATATGCTCGTTGAATTGATATGTATTAAATCTTTATGATAAATGGCACGTCGATAAAAATATTAATTCACATCGGTCCAGTCATATATAACTCATTATATAAAGCACTTTCGCTAAGATGTCTATCCAAATCAATGATCTGAATCTAGATCACATGCATTCATAATGCTTAGTGAATCGTATTGGCAACCATTTATTAAAGATTGCATACTTTAATCGTACTAGCAACCATTTATTAGTGCTTAGTGAATCGTACTAGCAACCATTTATTAAACTCTTTATTTTAATAATTTTATTTATTAATTCTATTATTAATCCACTATAAATATGAAATTACACTGTTAGAGATTATAAATTGTATTTACAGAGTATTCTCTATAGTACACTGATATAATCATTTCACGTAGTTATGTCCTCCAATTATTGGTTCGTAAATTAGAACTGATCAAAATTATCATTTTACCCTTCTAATTACCTTTTAATCCTTAAGTATCATTAATCCACTTGTGGATGACTAATTTATAATCTTATTAAAAATTTGAGCTCAATAATCATTCAGTTCTAAAATTAACAATTAAGGAAACCAATATATGATCTGTTAGGAAAACCTGGATTTCAAATCTTGTAAGAGCATGTTCCCAGCCATTCATATAACTGAATCTCCAAAACAAAGTCACTAACTTGTTTTCCAAACAAACCTTAACGAGTAAATCAAAAGATCCAGTAGACATGTATAAGAGTTCATGACTACTAAGGATTCAGACTGATCTACATATGATCGTCAAATTGATATGTATTAAATCTTTATGATAAATTGCACGTTGATAAAATATTAATATACATCGGTCTAGTCATATATAATCTCATTATATAAAGCACTTTCCCTAAGATGTCTATCCACATCAATGATCTGAATCTAGATCACATGTATTTATAATGCTTAGTAAATCGTACTAGCAATCATTTATTAAGGATTTCATACTTTAATATGTTGCTGACAATTTTATTCATTATCTATGATCTTAATACTCTCGAATTAATACAAAATCATAGCTCATTAATGAATATAGAATTTTCAGATATTTATATAAATTATTCAACAATAATTTAAAAGAACAATTATAAGAAAAATATAATGATTATTAAATTTTATATCAAAATGTTATACACATTCTTTGAGGGCATAACCCCCAACATCTTAATCATTTATCCCACGAGAGTAGAGACTAATATCTCTTGGCTGCTTTTTTCCGATGCAGTGAGAGACTCTGATGGAATATGGGGTATTGGTTGGGCTTTGTATCCTGGAGGTGTTCTTAAGGCGGTCGGGTATCAAAAATTACTCTGCTCGAATTCTATTATTCATGTTGAGGCTTGTGCAATGTTATGGGGTCTTGAAGCTACAATTCATTTCAAACCAGCTAATATATGCATCTACTCTGATTGTTATTGCCTCATTGAAGCAGCCAAGATGGGTTAGATCTCTCCATCCGGATATTGAGCTGTTGATTTTTAATATTATTAGTTTAACTAGTATTTTTGCCTCTTTCATGTTTAATTTTTGTAAAAGAGACAAGAATATTCTTGCTTATGCGTGTGCTAGAGATAATGGGACTATTTACATGCCTACTATTTTGTATCACCCTCTTCCTAGAATTCTCCTTTTGTGGAGAAGGAGTTGATCTACCTTATCTAATGAAATGATTTTCAGTTTGTCAAAAAAATGAAACTGATCTAATTCGTATAGTGTTCGGATTTTAGTTTGACGAGGAAAACAATTACATCCAAGAAAAAAGGAAAATTCTCATAGAATGACCCTTAAGATAGAGTTTAATGATATGGTGGATTGCTTTAAGGATATTAAGACTCATAATTCTGTTGTTCTGTTAGATCATAATTTAACAATTATTAATTTTAATATAAAACTATAAAACCATGGTCTATCAAATATTAATTTTAATATAAAAAATTAAACAATAATCTAATAAAATATTTTAAATTAAATTTATTTAAAAATAATATGGTCTTTATATCGTTAACTCTACTCCCTCCCCAATATGAAAATTTCTTAAGAAAAAATGGAAAAAAAAAAAAAAAACGAAGCCGTGTTACAGCTTCGGCTCTTATGCGTCCACGTCATCATAAGTCTGGTCCCACTAACCGAAGCGAACTATACGACACGTCGGTAAAGGAGAGAACCTGATATTCTACGTCAGCCAGTCATCGAACCTTCTCGAATAACAAAGCCCTCCCCCTCCTCTCTACACGCTTTCTCTTCCGACCCGCCTTCTTTCTTGTTGCCTCTTCCTCTTTCAACACCCTGTATTCAACTGTAGAGAAGGGGGAAGTTCAATTTTACTAAAAACCCTAGCCAAATTTCTCAAATTTTAACGTTTCCTTCCAATCTCAATATCTATTTCAATCCGAATTTCCAATTTGATTATCTTTTTGTTCTTTGCAATCTGTATTCTTTTGTTAAGGAAGAAAATTGGTATTGATTTGATTGATTATGGGCCGTGGTTCTGCGACCTCACTAGCTCCGGGGTTCCGATTCCACCCCACGGATGAGGAGCTCGTGCGCTACTACCTCAAGCGCAAAGTCTCAGGCAAATCCTTCCGCTTCGACCCCATTTCCGTCGTTGACATCTACAAATCCGAGCCTTGGGATCTACCTGGTCAACCTTTTTCTCTCTCTCTACCCTCTCTCCCAAAATTATTGATTTTTTTAACCTCAATTTGTGCAGAAAATGAAGTGGTTATTTCATTGTGTTTTTCAGATAAGTCGAAGCTGAAAAGCAGGGACTTGGAGTGGTACTTCTTCAGTGTTTTGGATAAGAAGTATGGCAATAGTTCGAGGACAAATCGTGCTACAGAGAAAGGGTACTGGAAGACCACGGGGAAGGACCGGCCTGTCCGCCATTACTCGCGGACAGTTGGAATGAAGAAGACTCTCGTGTATCACAACGGGCGAGCACCTCGCGGCGCTCGCACTAATTGGGTGATGCACGAGTATAGACTTATCGATGAAGAATTGGAGAAAGCTGGTATTATACAGGTTAGAGTAGGATTTTTCCTTTCCATGTATCTAGTTCTTTTATCTATGATTTTACTGATAAGATAATTGGTTGTGGTTTGGGTGGGAAGGATGCGTTTGTGCTCTGTAGGGTATTCCAAAAGAGTGGTAGTGGACCAAAGAATGGAGAGCAGTATGGTGCCCCGTTTATTGAGGAGGAATGGGAAGATGACGAGGAGCTGGCTCTGGTGCCTGGTCAGGATCTTGTGGATGATGAGGTCCTAGCTAATGATGATGTTTATATAGAAGCTGATGACTTTGAGCAGGTTTGTGCTTGTTTTGTACCTCTCGGAGAATTTTTTTTTTTTTTTTTGCATTGAACGTATAGTAATAGTTGGTACATTTATTACTGATGATTTATGGTCATCAAATGGAGTAATGGGGAAACAATAAAGATTTTCGTTCAGGCATGTCAAGTGGAAAGGAAAAGCAGCTGATTCCCTTGTGTTCTTTATTATTATTATTATTATTGCTCTTTATTTTGACAATGTTACAAATTCAATGTTACAAATTCTATGAGGATTGAGGATACCGACTTGAATCCATGATCTCATGAGTTGCCGGAGCTTAACCACTACGATTACCTATCTTGTTTTATTTATTTTTTTTTGCCGCGGGGGGGGGGAGTGAAAGATGCACGACACTTAATGTTAACCAAGTTTTATCGTGGAAATCCCTTCTTTACTTTGGAAATGGTAAAGAAAGAAAGATTTTACGGTTATGGAAATTAGGTTTAAATTTGATGGGAAGCTCTGCATTATTAGTCATGGGGTACAATTAATTTACTAAACATAATATTTTCTAAGTAAACCTGAATACAGTCTCTAGTTTGAAAGAAATACATATAGATCTAGAGCTCGTATTATTTATTTTATTGGTTCCTAATTCCTGTACACAGTCAGATCATTATTGGATTCTGCAGCTTACCGATTAACTTTGTTAATTTACAAGAAAAATATCAGTTATGGAATTCACAGTTCACTTGATTTGTTTGCATGTGTTGTTACTATTGGGTAGTGATCATGCTCCTCATTACGTCACAATTTATCATCCATGCCTAAAGCTGAATTTTGTTATGCTATTATGGATGAGTTTTTGAAGAGGGGGATGGAACTTAAATATGGAATTGTGGATAACATCTTATTTCACTTAGTCCTGTTTATTTTATCTTATACAATTCATTCTGGGAAAGTAGTGGTTAATTTGTACTGGACCACTTGTTATGACAATGGAAAATTTGCATGAGATAAGTGATGTTGAGGTGTTGTTTTCTAGTTAACTTAAAATGGATATGCCTTAATTATAAGTTTTTATTTTTTATTTTTCTTATTGCTAATAATTTGCTATATGGAAATTTGTTTCTTCCCAGGATCTTGACGAAGGAATTACATCTGATAATGCTCAACATTCGTCAGACTTCTATTATGGAAGCACAAGCAATTATGCTGAGCAATCCAATGAGTTAATTGAAGACGAGCAAAAGCCTACTCTAGGCATGGATGATGATAACATGAAGTTCTTTGTTTCACCGGAACAGTTTGAATGGAATGGGGAACCAGTAAAAAATGAGTACTTTACTGAATCATGTGACAATGTGAATCCTGCCAATATGAATTACCTGCTCGATGAGCCATTTTTGGGCACTTCTGATCCGTCCAATGATGGTTTATTCTTAGAGAGCAATGACCTTTCATACTCAATTGACGCCGATCCTACTGGTTTTGACTTAGTCGAAGAGTATCTTACATTCTTTGATGCAGATAGTGACAATGCAGACATGTCTTTTGATCCTTCTGAAATTCTGGATGTTGAGAATCCCGTTCCTGATCAAGCACCTCTCACAGAGAAGGTAAAAGTATAGACTCGGGAGTTCTTTTATATGAAGTATAACTGGGTTGTAATTTAGTTCCCAACTTTTCATGTTAAAATTGTTTTAATTTATCATCTTTTTGCAGCTTGAAGATGGGACAGTTGAGAATGTCCCCGTTGGTTCGATTCCTCAAAGTGACAATGATGCATCTTCTTCAAAGCAGAAGCCAGAGGTCTCAAACATGGAGTCAGGTATGACTAAACTTTCATTTAACCATACGTTTGGTCATATTTCATACTTTACAAGGTACAAGAACTTTTATAGCTTCCCCTTATCAACACGGTTAATTTTTCCTCCGCTTTTTCATTTGTTGCCAGATATTAAATATCCATTTAGCAAGGTCAGTGAAATGTTGGGCAGCATTCCCGCTCCTCCTGCATTTGCTTCAGAGTTTCCCTCAAAGCATGCTGCTCTTAGGCTTAATTCTGCTGCACAAGCTTCAAGTTCAGTTCACGTTACTGCTGGGATGATCGAAATAAGAAGCTTAACATATGGAGGGAATGGGATGGACTGTTTGTTTGGCAAGAACGCGGGTGTCAATCTCATTTTCTCATTTGACGTTTCTCAAGGCGACATTGATTCTCCTCCTTTGTTGCCGCTCGCTGGGCTTTTGTCTGACAAAACAGGATTTATGGTGTCACGAGGGTTCTCTGTCTTCTTCATACTCTTTTGGGTCCTAATTCTTTCAATGAGCTTCAAAGTCGGTAGCTGCATCTATTCCAGATGATTCATTTGAGTTTCAACACACGCTGACATGCACGAGAAGCATGCAGAATTGAGCAATTAGGATAGCTGGTGATTAAGTCGTAAATCGCCTTTGTAGCAGTGTAGGACGGTTCGGTTTGGTTAGATGTGTGGTTTGATCAAATGTCACTTAAAGACTGATTGCCAGGTGAACCAGCTGGCATTCTCTTACCTTATTATCATCACAATTACACTTACACAAACATTTGCACATAATAGTTAGAGCCTTGCTCTGGGTCGTTTTCTTATGAAATGGTAAAAATTTGAACCGCATCCCCAGCACTAGCAGTACTTCGACTCCCTCACCCCTCCCTCCCTCATATATCATACCTTAATTGAATATTGAGTTGGAGGGCCGTGCCAAATTGGAGCATCATTTGCTTACAATCTCCAACCATTTGTTGAATTTGGAGGTGAAAGCATCAGTTTTGTAGTTTTCGTGGTTAGAGATTCAACTGTTTATAAGTTGTTGTTTTGCCATGAATCGATACACTCTGGAATAGCTTTCATGCCATAAATTGTCCACGGCTGCTACTAATTTGCTTGTCCTTAGATGATGGATCCATTAAGTAATCACCTAATGTGCTATTTTGATTCCTTGCCATAGTTTTATTACTTTGTTACTGGGTTTAGGATGCTTGATGGTCCTCGTCTGTGCTTATGAAAACTTTTGGCTATCGTTATTGCACGTTTTCATTCCATTTCACTTCACCATGCTTGGGTCTGGAATCGTTTCTGATAGAACTCTGTATATTTGGCAGAACGATTTTCAGACTTTCCAAATGTCCAATTTAATCCTCAGTATGTTAAAATTACTAAATTCAAAATATGTGTTGATTTTAAAAAATTAATTCGTGATTGCTTTAAAGTTATTGCAAAACAATTTACATTTAACCCAACATGAGCTATGGTATACACTGAAAAACGGATTTAGTTGAACGATTAAGAAAAAATAAAAAACAAAATTAAATGAAAACAAAAATATTTAATTATAAAAACAATCAGAGTTGATGTATTCAGATTTAGTTGAGCCATTAAATTTAGTCTAATTTCAGACCGAGTCTGTCGTCATTAAATGACAGAAAATCTGTTTTCTCGAAAAACATATTCCTTGCATACATCATTAGCTCTTTTGCACGGTTCCTGTATAAATTGATGCAGAACCGAGAGTGTCAGAAGTTTTCTCGGGCATAAGAAATTGGCCAAAAAATGTCAAAATATTACCCACCGGCCACATGTTTGAAGTCATCTTAAGGAATATCACAAAATGAATGGTACTCAAACTCGATTAATATAAATATGACAAGCACCTACATGATTACATCGGGAGTTCGTGTGTTCGAATAACCCAAAAGTTTAAATTTAGAAGTGAAAACTCCAAGCCACATTATTTAGATTACGACCATATTGAAACAAAAAAAAAATGACTTCAAATTGATTCATTGCTTTAAATTGGCTATTACCAAGTAACCGTTGTAGTTTATTTTCATCATCTGCTATACCTCTCCCAACTTGTAGCCGTGCCCGGGATTCGGATTCGAAGCCGTAGGATCAAGAATTACATCTCTCCGGGAAGCATTGTGTCCTCAGGTAGATCACAGACGGCAATTCCCTGATACCAATGAACGACAACATCAATCTCACGGCTTGTATTAGCACAAGAAAGCAACATAGAGCAAGTAATGTTCTACTTTGTTAACGCAAAACATGCCACATTTAATTAACGTATGAGTGGGTTTAGTTTAGGTTCGTGATGTACTATTGTCCTACACTTATAAATAAGGCTTTCTCATGTGCGTTGATAAGAATAATTTTAATATGATTAAATAAGTAATCAAGTGATGTTGTAAACATTTATAAGTTGATGTTTTATGACTTATTAAAATGATTTATCATATTAACCTATGAATGATTGACACATCACATGTCATTTAAATTTAGTCAATTACTTAGTCGGTGTAAAATTACTCGATTGATAATATACTGAAATTTCATTGTATTTTTTTCACAGTATCTTAACATACCTCTCCCGTAAGGTGAGCCACACATCTCTTCTCAGCTAGCAATTCAGCTTCACTCTGCAAAATAATAAAATCATAGTATATAATTTCAAAAAGAAAATACCATCCATGCACGACTCTGTGTCGTCGTAAATACTCAAGAACAGTCAAGTACTCATTTATTTGTTGATTACCATGTTACAGGATTTTGTTTTTGAAAGACAAGAACGATTTGATTCATAACAGAAAAGAATGGAAGAAACGACGCATTCTCTATGCTGTGTCTTAAAAAGTCTCTATGCGACGAGGAAAAAAGCGTGTACCTTGGTGATTCGCGTGAGAAGATAGTCGTCAAATATAACGTCCTTTACGAGTTCATAGTCACCATCACCCTGCAAAACCAAATCACCAAGGCGATTAAGAATATACTTCTAATTTGAGCGTTTAGATTATGATTAAGAATATAATTAGTAGTAGGAACTTACCTTTGATCTGCAGGGCATACTGAAAACAATATCTTCGGCTATACCGTAAGGATTTCCATTTGTATAAACCTACAATGCCATTTGCCTTTTAACTGTGAGAAAATTATCTTCTTTCCTTAATCCTCATATAAACACAATCAATCTATTAATTGATTGACTCATGGGGTTTACGACAACGCTTTTCGTTCCTTAATTTATAAACGCTAAACTGTAGAACAACTTGTTTTATGATTTTTTTTGGTCAATTTAATACTTGCATTATAAAAAAAATTTACTATTAAGCCTCATTTTCCACAAAATCTACTAGTGTTAACATATTTATGCTCATCATTCGCATGTATGTTCTTGTTCAACACGTTTTGATCCTCCAATGAGTTCCTCATGACAGATTATGTGCTAAAAATTGACATGACATGTTAGATATATTATGTTTTGACTATTTCCATTATGTAGTGTGGTAACCTATTAATTTCAATATGATATCATTAATTCAAAATTTTATTTAACAATTTGAAGAATATATGAATGCAAAATTTATCCATGAATCGGAATAATTGAGAACTTACACCGGAAGAAAACCAGTCGCCTTCAGGAGTCGGAGTGACTAAAGACCGTATAGCGTCGACGATCGATACAGCAGTTGATGCAGCTGATGATCTTCCCCATTTCTTAATTAGCACACCACCCCTCTGAAAACATACATATATACACGTTAGCTCAACCAACATGTTCAACAAAAGACGACAAACATAATCGAACCAGGAATTTTACCTTCTGAACTTTCTCAGTGAACTCCTCCTCTAACCATTTGTGGTCTTTGATAACCTCTTTGACAGGCAAGCCATTGATCCTAGCGTTTAAAAAGTCCGGGACCTGGTAAACGTATAAAATGAGATCCGTTATAGTAGAAGATGGGAAAGTTCATATAACAATATAAGCCGTTTGATTTGATTACCTGAGTTGTAGAGTGGTTTCCCCAAATAGTCATGTTCGAAACTTTATCGTAGAAGACTCCCGCTTTGAGCGCTAACTGAATGAAGCATATCCGGCACATAAATATATTAGTAAATAATGCATATACATATTTGCCGAAGTAAGATTTGTGATCCTTTTCATTTACCTGACACTTAGCTCTATTCTCGTCCAAACGTGTTAGAGCATGAAAGTTCTTTGCAGGTATGTTCGGAGCGTTTTTCAAACAAATTAACGTGCTACATTACGAATGATTAATCGACTATCAGTAAACCATATGATTATGAATTAGGTCATAGTGAAATCAAGAACATATAGGAAAAAGAAGATCCCTCACTTGGTATTACAAGGGTTGCCCACGACTATGACCTTGACATTGCGGGATGCCGCGGCGTTTAGAGCTTTTCCCTATGAATATGCCAGAATTGATATCAAAGAAGCTATTTGTCGATTAAAAAGGCATTCATAGAAATAAATAAAGAGTACACATACAATGACCAATATTAATCCATGCACTTATTACTCTTTACATTCTACAATATCTGTAAAAGAATATCATAAGTTTGAGTCATAACGAAAATAAAAATAGTAAAGGTACCTGCTCGGCGAAAATCTGGCCGTTGATGTCTAACAAGTCAGCTCGTTCCATTTCGGGACCACGAGGTTTAGCACCAATAAGAAGAGCCCATTCTACATCTTGGAAAACCTCATAAGGATCAATCCCTATTTTCACCTCCCTTAACAATGGAAACAGCGAGTCCTCCAACTCCATTGCGACTCCTGCATTCATTAATAACATCCAAACAAATCCTACATCATTTCAACTAACTCATATCAAAGAAAGGTTGATTCTCTAATGTCACAGGCAATTTCCTTTTGTGAAAATAGTACATTTGGATTACCTTCAAGAGCTTGGAATGACTTTTCTGAGCCCAATAGTTTCAAGGAAATAGGTTGATCAGGACCGAAAACCTCACCAGACGCAAGCTACCAAATGATGCAAACTGTTAATATGCTCATAGAATCAAGTGGGTGAAGAGATGAAAATGCTTACTTTGAAGAGCAAATGATTTGATATCATCCCAGCAGCACCTGATACTGCAATATTTATCAGTTTCTTCCATGATTTTGTTTCTTCTTCCTGTCATGATCACAATAAAAAACATCAAAGAAAACTTATGAGGAACTTACTAATCTCCAGTCAAAGCTTCACTTTCACATGTGATCATGTCAATTTCAGTACATGAAAAGCTTGTTAGAATATGGAAAACGAGTTTAATAAGGATACACATGTAAATGATATATGGAGAGACGCTTAAACTAATAAATTTTGTGCAAAGGGGACTTAATTGCAAAACATTTAAGTACAAGGACTCAATTAGTAAAAAGTTTGCGTACAACCGAAGTGCAGGAGAATTTTTTTCATCGCAGCCATACATTCAACAAGTAAGAACATATCAATTGAAGAAAGAAAAACCCAGATAAGAAAAAGCAAAGGAGCATACAGCTTTGAGATCATAGGTGAGGCAGAATACACCAAAGCAATCGTCTTTGTTCTTAGGGTCCTCAGTTTGTACAGCAACAGGAGCTTGAACCGAACTGAACAAAATCACAAGATAGATACCCATTTCATAATTCACAAAGACGATCAAGAAAATGGTAATTTTCCATACTAGAAATAAAGAAATTCACACACACATAAACACAAACACAAGAAAGGCTCACTTTTGTACAATAGAGCAAGTTACTATTAAGCTTCCCTGCGGACGAGGGAGAGGCCGGACAGAACAGCTTCGGTAATTAGAGAGTCGGGTTGTTAGGAAAGAGAGCTGGGAAGATGATTGAAGCCCAGTTTTGGTGTATGAAGGTGATAACTCTGCTACAGCCATGGCAGCAGAGAGAGAACAAAATATCCTGAGAAATAAGAAATAAACAGATTCCGAAAGAGATAAAGCTTAGGTACAGTGAAAAGGATACTTCCTTTTGTAGAGAAAGACAGAGAGAGCTTGTGTGTGTAGAAGAAAGGGTGGGGATTGGATGGAGAGAAGAGGAAGAAGGTGGCAGAGAAGCAGCAGAGAAGAAACAGAGGATCTGGAAATATTAGTTTAAGGCTATACAGATGACAGGTGTCAATAAAACGTGATCCTTCAAATCTCTTCTGTGAGGGTTGGGCTTTTTCTTTTGGTGGGCAATGGCATGCATGACTTACAGTTATGTTCATTTTTTATTTTCTTTTTTTTGTTTCTGAAAAATTAATAGTAGGTGGTCTTGTCTGAATTTTGCCTACCGGAATGGCCGAGGTCTCATTCATTTGAGGAATATGTAACTTTTTTTTTTGCACAGTTTATAAATTTAATAGATATTGAAGATATTATGATTTGATTTGAGTTCCCGATTTTATGTTCTGAGTAATAAACAAAATAAATATTATTAAATATAATATAGATTAAGATGTTATTTAGTCTATTTTTAGATACTTAGAAGTGATGTTTTTAAATATATTAAGTGATTTTTTAAGAATTGCTTTAGAGATGTTCTATAGTTTTGAAAGACTTGTTCTCTTCTGTCATCAATATCGTGAAATTACATTGTTTAAATTTAAACATCAAAATAAGAGAATGATATCATCACTTTATAATCAATAATTTTAAGTCATTTGATAAAAAAATTAAATATATCATAAACTAAGTTAGAAGAAAATTAAAATATTAAAAATTTTGAGTGTTTCAAAAATAAAGAAAAAAATATTCGAGAGACCAAACATTATAGCTAGATATTAAAATAAAATTATAGTTGAGGATGTTTAAAAGTGTCTTCTAAGAAATATATGTCAAATGCTTCTAAAATGGTGTCCAACATCTTTCAGTTCCTTAAATTAGTTTTAGGTATACTTTTTTATACCAAAGTATATAAGTTATTATACAATATAAAATAATTATTGTGGCTAATTTTAGCACATGTTTTTTAGTGTAGTAATTAAATAAAACCATGTTCACAAGTCAATAACAAAACCACCTTCTGCATAATTAGCTTTGAAAGAATGTTTGTTAATCATCTGTCCTTCAATTTCCTTTACTTGTAGATGTTATATATTGTATTCACTTTCACATTATTTAATATAATATACCCCCCCCCCCNCCCCCCCCCCCCGGTTTCATTATTACCCTTTTTTAAGCTTCAAATAAACACATAGATGAGTTAATTAATATAGCATTTACATGATTAATTATTGAGAGAGAAACGCCTAAACTCACTCTATCAACGGAGTAAAATTATAAGCTACATACAAGTCTTAAAATAAGTGCTTTGAGAATATGCCTTAATGCATGACCAGTAATTAACAAATGGCTCTAATGGGTGGTTTGCTGGACATCCCTATGCAACTCATTATTTGCACGGACATGACTGATCTATGTTTTCAATTCGAAATCACTAGTTCAAAACAAAGGATGTTATAATGTTTATATATGACAAGTAAGGGTTAGACAACGTGATCCTACTTTGTCTGGAAAAAATTGTGTATGATAGTTGCTCACTAAATTGGCAAAGTTTTTAATGGGATGATGCATTTTAGGGTAAAACTCAATAACAAAAGCTTAGATCCAAAACATACAATATCCTCCTAGCTAATGGAGATCTGAATAGTTACAAATGAGTTTTAAAATACGTCAAATCCAGATTTATCTTTACACAATACGATAATAACTCTGGAGACATATCACAATTAGTTGGAAGAACAACCCTCTACCTACTCTACCAATGGTTCCAATGTTTGATTGTGGATGTGAATCATATTGCGAGCTTACAAGTTTATGAATTGAACTGTAGTTTATGAATTCATTATATGTAAAAAAAATGAGTTTTTGCATTTTAGTCTTATTATATGTAGCTTGAACACGATCATATACTGAAGTGTATATAGCGACAAATGAATTTCATAGTAGTTTGAGGGACGATCACAGTTATCAATTGAAATCGACCAACGAAAAGATAATTAAAATCCAACAAAATATGTGGATCTTAGTAGTGTTTTTGTCTGTTATTTCTTTGTGGACAGAAAGTGAAGCACAAATATTATTGATGCAAACGCCCATATTGTGCCAAAGACAACAGTATCTCCCTTAAAATTCATTGGAAAAAGTTTGTTTGAACATGAAAGTTCATGTTATATTTATATCTTTTTTTCAATAAATCATATTCGATTGTTTATCATTATCGTATTTTTTCGTCACGACAAAAAATGAGAATATGTTGAGATGAAATCTCAGAGCATACATAAATGTACATTTCTATAGAAAGATTATTTTAGATATCGAATGACACTAATATAATATAATAGTATTTTGAACCATTGTTACATAACATGTATTAGCTGTGAAGTGTTGTCCAACATGTCTAACTCATTGGTTGGAGAAAAGAATTTGTGTCTTACATATTTGGCTTTAGAGGATCCCACTTAACCAATGAATTAAACATAAACAAAGTCCTATTAGCCAATTTCATGACTTGATAACACCGTCCCTAGCCGGCTACCAAAAGAACAAAATCACCATCAAACCACATAATTTTTGTCATTCAAAAACCAAAACAAATCTTATTTTACCCGACATTATGCTAAGACAATCGCACGACGTTTTATCTCATTTCAGTTAGGTTCAAAAATCAACCTAACTCATCTTCTAGCCTGTTTATCTAAAAATGGCCGCCGAGGAACTGTGGACTACCCATGGTAGCATGGAAGATGGAGTTAAGAATTTCCAACCGCCATTCGTCGGTAAAAGTGGTGGTTTCGATCCGAATACGGGAATTTATCATTCACTTGTTTACCTTGATGAAAATCACTTAATCCCTGTTAGGCCTCATCTTGAAACAGCAACATATGTGCTATCACAGTTCCCACACCCTGACCAGGCCGAGTCACGAGTTGCACTCATTGACTCGGCCACTAATCGGCGAGTTACTTACGGGCAGCTCAAACGGTCGATTGGCTCACTTGCGTCGGGCTTGTATCATGCGCTCAGTGTCCGTAAAGGTGACGTCGTGCTCATTTTGTGCCCAAACTCGGTTTTGTACCCTACAATCTGCCTGGCAGTATTGTCTATTGGCGCAGTACTAACAACAGCCAACCCGCTCAACACCGAGTCAGACATTGCCAAGCAAGTGCGTGACTCGGGGGCTAAACTCGCCGTCACTGCACCAGAGGAGCTTCACAAATTAATTCCCACTGGGCTGCCTACAATTCTGACAACTAGATCATCCAATGACAATATGTTGTCAATTGAGGAGCTCATAGAATGCTGCCACTCGATCGAGTTTCCAAAAACCCAGTTGACTCAGTCCGACACGGCGGCAATCCTATACTCCTCCGGCACAACCGGGACAAGCAAAGGAGTGATTCTAACTCATGCCAACTTCATATCCATCATGACACTGCTCAACTGGTACGTTGATGTGACGTCATCGCAAAACGACGTCTTCTTGTGCTTCATCCCCATGTTCCACATCTACGGGCTCGTCTTCTTCGCGCTAGGGCTATTTTGCAGAGGAACCACAACAGTTCTAATGCAGAAATTCGAATTCCAATCCATGATCAACGCAATCGAAGCTCATAAAGTAAATAACATACCAGCAGTGCCGCCGGTGATCGTCGGATTGGTTAAGTACATTTCTCAAACAGGTGGTGGGTGCGATTTATCATCGCTAAGGAGAGTCGGATCAGGGGCGGCGCCGCTGGGGAAAGACGTGGTGGAGGAGTTCAGAGAGAGATTTCCATGGGTGGAGCTCCGTCCAGGGTACGGATTAACAGAGAGTTGCGGGGCGGCGACATGTTTCGTTGCAGACGAAGAAGCGAAAGGTCGATCGGGGTCGTGCGGGATATTGATGCCGAGATTCTGCGCGAAAGTGGTGGATGTAGAAACAGGGGAAACGGTGGGTCCTTGCAGAGAAGGGGAGATATGGCTGAAGAGTCCTACAATAATGAAAGGGTATTTGGGGAATGTGGAAGCAACGGAGGCCGCCATTGCTGGAGAAGGATGGTTGAAAACAGGGGACTTGGGTTATATTGATGAAGATGGGTTTGTTTACATTGTGGACCGGATCAAGGAGCTCATCAAGCATAATGGGTATCAGGTTTGTATACTTTGAATTTTGACGTTATTTCTCTTCCTTTCTTAATTATTAATTATCCATTAGTAATCAATTTGCGAAGATACTGCTACTGAGATTTGATCCACCACTCAATCATATTATGATATTATGATAGTGTTTTGTAAATACTCGTTTTTTGAACAATTTAGCGTAGAATTGTATAACATGGGTCTTAATTACATAAAAATTGTTTTAACTTGCTAAGTAACTCTCTTTCCGTTCTCCTTCTGCCCCATGTGTATCAATCTAAATAGTGAAAACAACAACAGCACGTAAAATAGGGACAAACATAGTATTGCCAACGAGTGAAGAAGAAAACTTTACTTTGTATTCAATTAATCAGAGATTACATCAAGTATATAATTAACCTTAATATAAGTATATATAGACATTATAGACTTTACAATACGCGTTAACTAGACTACCTAACTAACTAAAAACAATAAGGTTAGTTTGTCGACATTGCATGGCAGTCTGCAGGATTGTCCTACGTGTACTCTCTCAGTTGCACAGTGAGCATGTGATGATGACTCACATATTCTATCAATAATCATGCATGAACTTGCTAAGTAACTCTCTTTCCATTTTAGTTATGCCCCATGTGTATCAATCTGAATATAAGCATACGTGTGTCCTCCATAGGTTATATATATATTAAAGTAGTGAATTGTCATCAATCTTGTATTCCCGTTTTGCGTTCGCGTGTGCGTGTATGTCTATCTGTGAAAAAAATCTATTTTCCTTTTGAATACTATCAAAAATTAAAAAATAACAAAATTTTGTATAAAATATTTTTTGGGTGTGATAAATGAATTTTACATGACGACTGATGTTTGGAATAATATCTCTTAGAAGAAAAATGTTTAATTAACATGTTTTGCAGGTTGCTCCTGCAGAACTGGAAGCAATACTCTTGAGCCATCCTCAAATTCTTGATGCTGCCGTTATACCGTAAATCTCTCTCTCTCTCTCTGTCTCTCTCTGTCTCTCTCTCTCAAGAAATAATGAAGAAATATATATGCAGGGTTGAAGATGAAGTAGCAGGACAAATACCAATGGCGTATGTGGTGAAAGCTAATGCCTCTCAACTCACTGAAGACCAAGTCATTCAATTTGTTGCCTCTCAGGTCCTTTTTAACCTTTTCCTTCGGGCTTCTATTTATACTTCTTTAACCGTATCGTTCAAAGTAATGAGATTTTTTGCAAAGATAATAAAATAATACTTAATCGTAATATTATAATGATTCCCACGGAAAATATGATACTATGTATTTTCACATTTTGGAGATAAAGTTATAACTCTTCAAATGTATGAAGTTTAGTCCAGTAGTGAAGACTCTCAATTTATTTTTACTAGTCAAAAAACATGTGCTTTACACGTGTTAGAGTAATTTAAGATATACCATAAGATTTAAAATTAAATTAATGTTGAAGTAAATACATTAGCGAATTTAAAACTATTTTTAATGTAAAAGAAAAGTAAAATAAGTAATGGTTAAAATGTTATTTTCTTATGTACAAAATTAAACTATTTTGGATAATTAAACAGATATTGATAAGTTATGCATCACTCGGAGATGATAAATTATTTACTAAGAATTTTTTAAATTAAAAAATACATAATCCTTGCAAATGTATATCGTAAGATGAGATAAAAATATCAATTTTTTTAAGAATAGAAAACATGATCTTACAAATCATGTTTTATTACAGATAGCGGACATTGGACAAGACTACATTTAGTATAAACTTAAAATTGAAAAATAAAATAAATATTAAAGTGAACTCATCATATATCATCTCAAAAAGTTCATGCAATAAACAATATTAACTAATATTGTATATAAATTTTTAAGTTCATTTATACGGATCTTCAAATTCCTAATAAATAATAGTATAAACTATTGAGTTTTATAAAATAAAATATAAATTATCATTGAATAAAAGTATAATTTAAAAAAAAATAAAAGGACCTAATCTTATCCTATTTAATGGGATTTAAATGATAAAAAAGAAAATTAAATATTTCTCTCATTTAAACTCTTTTTTAATATAAAAAGATAAGATTATAAAGGTGTTCGAATTACCTCACACTCTCTAATTTGTAATTTGACTTTTGATAGAAACTACGGAAAGACCAGTATATAAGACTTAGATGGTGTTTTGATTAGTGGTAATAAATGGTGGAATATGAATGAGAATAACCCATGAATCCTCATTCTATTCTTTTTCTTATTCTTCATCATTATTAGACTCTATTTAAACTATTTTTCCTCATCTCTATCTAACCTATTTAAATGATAAATCAAATGTCTGGTTATTTTTTTATCAAAGTTATATTATAAATTCAAGAGAAATATGAGAATATGACTCGAACCCACAAATTTTAAGGATATAGATATGTGAACTTAACCAACTGCGTCAACCCAACTTATCAAACGTTTGACTATTTGGTTTAAATTATTATGTAAAAATCTATTTAAATTATCGTGTAAAAATCTTTATTTAAAAAAAGTGTCTAAATCTTGTGTTGAGCCGTGTAGCTCATTCGGCTATTTGGTTTGGGTGATTTGAAATAAGTTTGTTTGCTAAACTATATTATTTGATAAAATATTTTACAAAATTATATCATTGGCATAATTTTTGTTTATCCTAATTCTCGGTTCATCTTCTCTTCACTTTTTCTCTTTTTCTCATTGCCCTTCTTACACATTAACCCACATTCTCTCTCTTCATCTTCTATATTCATATTTATCTCTCCTAGAAATTCATTTTCTCCATAACTAAACACAACAAAATGAATTTTATTAATTTTAATGGGTTTTGTTAACTTTTATGAATTTTGTTAGCATTTGTTAATTTTAATGAGTTTTGTTAATTTTGGTAAGTTTTGTTAATTTTGAGAGAGAACAGAGAGAGAGAGTGAGAGAGAGAGAGAATGTCGAGAGGGGGGATACACGACGCCCGTATACCCATCGTGTAATCTATAGGATGGCTACACGATGCGTGTGTACTCATTGTGTGGTCTACACGATGCCCGTGTACCCATCTTGTATACTACATAATTTCTATACGACAATCGTGTAGTCATCGTGTACATTACAAGATGATCTTGTAGCTATCGTGTACCCATAACCCACCTTCCACTTACTTTTTCTTCATTATTTCCCCCAATATTTTTCTTACATAATATCAAATCAAATGTCAATTAATTATTTTTCAACACTCAACCTCTATATTTATTTATATTTAAATAAATATATAAAATTAAATATATTACATGTATAGTGCACATGATGACTGCACGACGATCGTGTACACTAAATGATGACCATACGATGATCGTGTAGTCATGGGCCACCATCAATTTACTTTTTCTTCATTTTCTCCAATATTTTTTATACACAACATCAAATCAAATGTCAATTTATTATTTTTCAACACTCAACCTCCATATTTATTTATTTTTAAATAAATAAATAAAATTAAATATATTACATGTGTAGTGTACAAGATGACTATAGAATTGTCATGTAGTCATCATGTACAATCATGTAGTCATCATACCCATGACCCACCATCCATTTACTTTTTCTTCATTTTCCCTCATATACTTTTCTTACACAACATTAAATCAAATGTAAATTCTTTATTCTTCAACACTCAACCTCCATATTTATTAATATTTAAATAAATATATAAAATTAAATATATTACATGTGTAGTGTACACGGTGGATACACGGGTATCGTGTAGTTATCTTGTAGAATACACGATGGGTACACGGACATCGTGTAGCCATCATGTAGATTACACGATTGGTACATGGGCATCGTGTACCTCCCCTCTCTCTCAACGTTCTCTGTCTTTCTCAATGTTCTCTCTCTATCTCTCTATGCTCTACGTTCTGTCTTTTTCTCTCTCTACGTTCTCTCTCAAAATTAACAAATCCCATCAAAATTAACAAAACCTACAAAAATTAACAAACCTCATTAAAATTAACAAATATTGACAAAATCTACAAAAAAATTAACAAAGCCCGTTTTATTGTATTTAGTTATGGAGAAAATGAGTTTCTAGGAGAGAAAGATGAATATGAAAGATGAACGGGAGTGTGTGGGTCATTGTGTAAGAAGGGCAATGTGAAAAAAAAAAGAGAAAAAGTGAAGGGAAGGCAGGCCAGGGGTTAGGATAAGCAAAAATTAGACCAATGGTAATATAATTTTGCAAAATGTTTGTCGCAACGTGCACGCGACGCGGAACGACGATTGAAAAATCATTTAAAAAAAATTATGAGTCGCCACCAATCATCTTAGGATGTGATTAGTCACCCAATTTTAAAACAAAAAATTTGGTCTATGAAAAACTCAAAGTTGGCTCGGGAGTCATTTATGTGTGGGGAATGTATTAACACCCTACATCACTCATTGTTAAAACAGTTACCAAATAAAATCAAATGTTATCCAAGTTTTTTTTAAAACAAGGTCGAAAAAATTCATTTTTGAATGTCTCACTTGGTATATTTCATATCATAAAAAAAGACTTTTAATGGGTGGTACAGAGACTATTGAAAAAAATTATTTTGTTATTTTGTTATTTTATATTTTTTAAATCAAAGAATTATTGCAGTCATTCTCGGTATCCCAAAAATAATCCTTACCTCAATAGTTCGAGAAATTTTGTATTCAAAAAATCTCAAAGGCCGTCATAGATATTTAATTGCATGACATAATATGCACACATATGCATATAAAATGTAAAATTACGGGCGGTAACCAGTTAAACCGAGCCCTGTGTAAAAATGATCAATAAAATTTTAAAATAGAACATTTATATATATATATATATCCTTTTTATTTTAGACTACTTAGTTTACTAATTACCATTTTTATTTCATTCTCTTATTAGTCAGTGTTAATCAAATAACAAGTGAATGATCATAGATGGTAACTAGTTCAAACAAGTGTCACAAAAATGATGAACACAATTGTTTTTGAAATAAAAATAAAAGATGTTTGGAATATAAATACACCCTTTAATTTTTGACATACTTAGTTCACCAATTACCATTTTTTTCTCCTTCATTGATAAGAATGATCATGGATGCTAACTAGTTCAAACAAGTGTCACAAAGATGATGAACAAAATCAAAAAAGAAAAGACTTAGTAAGAACTTAAAAAAATGTAAAGCTTAAATATTTGCATAATCTTGTATAGAGGTTTTACTCTCTATTTTATATATTTTTATGTATTAAAAATTATCATAGGGGGTCTTTGTATCAAATTACATTTTCAACCACTCAAAAGCTTTATCCTCGTCCTCATTGATTGAGTTGATGACAAAAACATCTCATTATCAAACTTGTAAAGAAATCATCAATGCATAAGAATAGAACTTAAGATTAAGAGTAGAAAAAATGGTAAAGAATGAATAAAAACTTATGTATGGAAAAAGAAATAAAAAAACATCAACTATATGAGTATGAAGAAGAGAGATAGTGAAGAATAATGCACAAGATATATTGTAAGCTAAAATGCAAGAAATTGAAATTACCTTAAGAAAAAAATGAAAGAAAATGAAATATGAATAGAAGTGTAGACTCTCTCTCTCTCAGAAATTCTCTCATATTTTCTCATACACTCTCTCTAAAAGATATCCTCTCATTTTCTCTCAAGACATTTCTTTCTCTCTGTAAAATCACATCTCTTTCTCCCTCTCCAATCCTCCTTTCAAGTGAAGACCTCCCCTCTATTTATAGGAAAATTTAGGGCTTCACTTTTTATTTTTAGTATTTTTACTCTTTTTTTTTATGTTTTAGTCATTGGACAATTCTTCTTGTTTTTAGGCCTTAGGCTATTTTTCAAATCATACATATAGTCTTAGACTGGTATATGAATAATTTTTTTTATATTTTTAAAGTATTAGGCCGGACAAAATACGATATCTATAATGTTTTATCAAAGAGTATGGTTTAGCAATGAGAATTGTGTTGATTGAAAAATACAGAATTGATGAGAAAATATCGTACTATATATAAAAGTGAGGATGTTGAGAAAAATATTTTTGAACAATTCTATCCTCATTTTTATAACAATTTTTAATTTACCCTTTAACTTAATCTTAAATGTCATCGTAGTAATTAATTTATTTAATGAATTAATTAGTAGACATTTCTTATATTTTAATGACACCAACATTTTAATGACAGTAATGATTTATTATAACAATATAATTTATATTAGTCACACATGGTGAATGATAGCAAAAATATTTCTTGGAAATTCAATCAAAGTGAAAAATAATTGATAATTAAAATATAATACAATGCAATATGCATATTTAAATCATTCATATACATTTTTAATTGACTTGATGAGGTGGTTGCGCTTAACTAAAATTTTATATAAAATTATTAGACATTAAAGAATTACAACGAACTTAATATTTGATCAAAGTAATATATATTATTTCTCTTAAAATGTTGAACAACATCATTGAAATAACCAAAAATTATGTGTTTTACAATAAACTTACATGATAGATCATTAATCATTATATAGAGACTAAAAATATATAGTACATATGCTAATTAATTATTGAATGAATCATACATTTCTTTAGTAAATTAATTTACTTATGAAGATAATTTTATGATTCAAGTTTTCATTACATTAACAAATTTAATACTGAGTTGAGCCACGTGCAATGCATGTGGTGCTTGACTAGTAATCTATGTGTTTGGATAAACATGATAATCTACTAATAATTTATAAGAATTTTCAGACAATGTTTAGTATAGGTATAATTTCGTAGAAAATTTGTGTAAAAAATTACTTGAAGTTACCTAAATACCCTTATATTAAGCATAAAAATGTTATGTTATACGATTTAACATTCAATTGAATGGTTAGATTAAAATTTCATAACAATAGTTTTAGTTTATTATGATTCATTTACATTACTTTCATTTTATAATAAAGCTTATAAATAGAGAAAACTTACTGAGAAATTAAAGAGTAATTGAAGAGTTGAATCAAAGACAAGTTTTGATAGTAGAGTATAACTAAAAAAATTTGAGAAAGAGAGAGTATAGAGGAGTTTGTGAGACTTATACTTTGTCACGCTTCAAGGACATAATGGTATTTTAAAATGGGAACCAAAACTTTCATATCATGAAAAATCTGGATATCTTAACCAAATGCTCCCTTAAGAATAAGGTTTTAATCGTGACACGTTTCATTAATATGTGGTCCAACATATAGTATTCATTTCTCCAAAAGAATAAGCATTCCTGATATAGTTGTCGGGAGTCCAGTGCTGTTTTTATAAAGTTTTATTCATTCTTCAAAGATGAATAAATTTTCAGGTGGCGCCATATAAGAAAGTAAGAAGAGTGAAGTTTAGCAGTGGAATACCAAGGTCAGCTGCAGGCAAAATCTTGAGGAAGGACCTTGTTTCTCTAAGCAAACAACTACTTTCCTCCAAATTATAAACATATATATAATCTTTTAGACAAAAGAGACCCTGGAAAAGGTACTCAATTAATTAAGATGGTATTTTTTGTCAAATATTATAATTTAACGACATTTTATGAATGTCATTAATCATGATATATGTTTGTTATATATGTTAGAGATGTTATTTAAATATTCTCTTAATTATGCATGTGTCTATATATATATGTTTGATGCTATCAAAACTAAATATGTTCTTGATAAGTTTGTCAAGTGTTTAATAAGAAAAATTCTGTGTGATATCCCATCAGATTAAGGTACCTAAAAAATAAATTGAATTATTAAATGGCAAAATTGTAAACATGCCCATACAAGTTTGGGGCTTCATTGAGAATAGTAAAAAAAATGGAAATTTTATAGAATAGATAAGTCTTGGAGGTTGTTTTAAGAAATAACAATTTTTCAATAGTTGTAGGTAAATAGTATGTTTCCTAATATGTCAATCATTTTATACTAAAATTACCATAATTTATATATGTTGTGTTTGATGATTTTTGGGTATATTAGAGATATATAGATGATATACCGATTTGAAAGATGTTATCCTTAAAGATGTAATTAATGCTCAAAATTTAAAATTTGAAATTCATAATCTATATATGGTGTGTTTGATATTTTTTCAGATATATTAGAGGTATATAGATGATACATGATTTGAAAGATGCTAGAATTAAATATGTAATTGATGCTCAAAATTTGAAATTTGAAATATATAATCTATATATGGTGTGTGCTATTTTTTGGGTATATCAGAAGTATATAGCTGATATACCGATTTAAAAGATGTTAGAATTAATAATTAAGTAATGCTCAAAATTTGAAATACCTAATCTATATATGATGTGTTTGATGATTTTTCATGTATATCATAGGTAAATAAATGATACACCAATTTGAAAGATACTAGAATTAAAGATGTAATTAATACTCAAAATTTGAAATTTGAAATATCTAATATATACATGGTGTGTTTGATGATTTTTCGGGTATATCACAGGTATGTAGAAGATATACCTATTCGAAAGATGCTAGAATTAAGGATATAATTAATGCTCAAAATTTAAATTTTGAAATACTTAATCTATATATGGTGTATTTAATGATTTTTCGGGTATATCAGAGGTATGTAGATGATATACCGATTTGAAATATGCAAGAATTAAATATGTAATTAATGCTCAAAATGTGAAATACATAATCTATATATGATGTGTTTGATGATTCTTCGGGTATATGAAAGGTATAAAGATGGTATACCAATTTTTTTTCGTATATCATAGGTATATAGACGAAGAACTAAAAGGTGTAGCTTCAAAAATTGTCTATATATTATGAAGAAAGAAGATACATGATCTAAACTGATTTTTCTTCAAAGTTGTAGAATATTCGATATTGATAATGTTATTAATCTGAAAGAATATTTTCTTTTCAAACTTTAGCTGATATTAAAGAAAATACAATCAATCACTAATTATCTCCTAATTTAATTAAAAATAAAAATTAATATAACATTTGAATTAGAAAATATTAATTACCAGATTTTTTAATTAATTACAAGGACCCACAAAATCATATTGTGAAATCTGTATAGTCAAGGTTAAAAGTGTCAAACTATAATTTCGTCAACAGCTGGTTAATGACGTGACAATAAAAATTGTCTAATTACCTAAAGTTTGAAAAAAAATGTTATTTCTTAAATTGACTTTCAAAACTTGTATATTTTGTGCAATTACTTTAAAAATGACACATGATTTTTAAATTCAAAAAAAACAGCACCACTCACATGAATGACCTTACTCCGATCCCCTCCTTCCCCCAATTTTTGTTGTCAAGGTTTTCATCTTCTTTTATTAGAAGGTCGATGGTCATCGACGGCAAGCTTCTAGCCATGGTAAAAAAAACTTCACAGTTATGGATGGAGATCTTCGTCGTCGTGGATGAAGACTTTCGCAATCATGGATAGTGAGCTTATTGGCCTTAGCAAAACGAGAAGTTTCATGTGTCTGAGATGAACGATGGTTGTGTTTAGGGAGTTTTGGGTGATGTGTGATTTGAATTACCTAAATCTATGACAAGTAGGCCTGAGAATGTGGGAAATGTTGTTAGCCCTATATCTCAATGAGATAACTTTTGATGATAACAAAATATTGACATTGCTAATAAATTTAATCAAGTTTACAGAAGTTATTGAAAAAATTTCCACAAGACATTTCAATTGAAGATTATGAAGTATTTACTTTCATGTAATTTTTATTAGGAGTTTACTCATTTTATCTGTCTTTATTAAAGCTCAATTTATTTAGGGATGTCTATCCTTAAATTAAGTTTCCATCCATAAAAAACCTAAACACCAAAAATTATATATCTTTTGCACAATATACAAAATACATGAGATGGATATAATGATAAAACACAAACAAAGTAAGTTTCAATTTCAAATAGATAAAGAGAGATGGAGCTTACCCAAATAATTTTTTAATATATTGTGCTATTTTGGGTAGGAGTATTCATTGCATTTTAGGTCAAGGATTTGTTGTCCTCATTATTAATTATGGAGTGTCATTTCATTTGTCTATATTCAAAATTTAAAAAATTTCTCCTAAACCCTAAGAGATCGTTTGGTATAAGATTATGCGTAAAAGATTTTCGGAATAAGATTGTTAGAATATGATTGTAGGAATGTATATGTCTGAAAAGTTAAGATTACCGTATTTTGTGATAGTTGAGAATGCTATGATATAATTGTGAGAATGTTGTAAATAAATTATTACTTTACAATTTTACCCGTATACTAAATTAATGCTATAATTAGGATAATTACATTTATCTTTATAGTGGCCAAATACTTCAGTTTTGAAGAGAAAAATAATGAGGAAAGTCATTTCTTTTTAAAAAGGTGTTCTACTTTAAATTGTTTTATATTCTTCTTTAAACCCCACTATTTTCCTAGTTTTTTCACGTTGGTTTCTCCCACCCACAGCTTTATTAATGGTGTTACTTTGCTTAGTAAATCTCTCATCCACGGCTTCTTCAATATACCATCCAGAGCTTCTTTCTCTCTCGCTGGCTTGGTCTCTCTCTCAACATGCATTTGGATCAACGATTCCAGCTCAAAATCTCCATTTATTCCAGCCGAGCCAAGCCAGCTTTATGACCAAAATGTCCTGATTAAACCCATTAACAAATCCACCACCTATTTCGCAACTCTAAGAAAAGCAACCTCCTCCGACAGCACCTCTCCAATTGAGAAAAGCTCCTTCAAAAGCAAGGAAGATGGGGTTGTTTTAAGGAAAAAAAACTGAAGATGTTGGGCATTTACATGCCCCTCCAATTTAGGGTTTTCAAGATACCATCTTTTGAGAGTATATTCACATTCCATGCATCCCATTTTTTCTTGAATCTAGATATCAAACAGGGGCAAGTAAAGGGATGATTGAGATTCCAAGTATTTGGTTAAATATTATCCCATACCAAACGTCCCCTAACTTCTATCTCCTCTATAAATACACATAAATTCCCTTCACAAAACACAATTCATAGTCAATAAACTTGCTCCTAAAACTCTCCTAATTCTCTCTTAATATTTTGATCTTCATACTTGTAAATTTTTTGAGTGAGCAAGAATTTTTTTGTGAGCTTAGATTGGAGATTCTATTCTTTTAAGAGAGTTATTGTAAGAGGCCATTTAACCTCAAAACACATAGTCTTGAGAGGTTTCTTGGCACCCATAAGCCAATTGGGTGCGTGAGGTTTAGTTTTCACTTTTAAGAAGATCGTGGGATTAAAAATCTCCAAGGAGAGCCTTGGAGCGTGGATGTAGAGATAGGATTTCTCAAACCACATTAAAATATCATGTGCATATCTTCTTCTTCTCCTTCTTCTCTTTTTATTTTGTGCTATTTATTTTTTACGCTTTAATTTTGTCCGCATTTCAATTTCTCGCACTTAATTTCCATAATTTAATTTCTGCACTTTAACTTTCCGTAATTATTTTATTTGCTTGCTTTATATTCTCACATTTATATTATCGCAAGCATTGTTTACTTTAATACTTTTATTTATTATTCATTTAGCTTTTCAAGAGTTAAACTCGTGGAATATTGAAGTTCATTCATGAACATTCATTTTTCATTTGAGTGCGAAAAGTTTTTTTTAATTTGAACACGATCACCCAATTGACCCCCTCCCCTCTCGGATTGTCATATGGATCCTACAATTGGTATCAGAGCTTGATACTTTATACATAAGACTTAATCGTCTTAAGTTATGACATAAATGAGTGGTTCTTTCATTGAATGTCAATCTACTACTAGACCTCCATTTTTCAATGCTAATGATTATACTTATTGAAAAGCTATATTCAATCGATTGACTATGAATTATTGGATGTTGTTGGAAATGGTGTTCACATTCCATTCAAAACTGTAGATGGTAAAAGTATTGTCAAATCAAGTAGTGAATGAAATGATGATGATATAAGAAAATTTCTTTAAATGCTAAGGCTATGAATGTTTTATTTTATGCTCTTGATAAAAATAAATTTAATAGAATTTCTGCATGTGAATATGCTAAATCTATATGGCACATGTTAGAAGTCACACACGAAAACATAAATCAAGTTAAAAAAATTAAAATTAGCATGCTTGTACATAGTTATGAATTATTTAAAATGAAGCATGACGAATCCATACGTGATATGTTTACTCATTTCAACGATATTATTAATGACTTGAAATCTCTTGGTGAGGCTTATTCTAATGTTAAAATGATGAGAAAAATTATTAGGCGTCTACCAAAAAATTCGGAGGCCAAGGTGACCACCATCTAAGAAGCCAAAGTTCTTAACACATTTCTTCTTGAAGAACTTATTCCCTCATTGATGACGTATGAAATGAGGCTAAAGATACATCAAAGAAGAAGACCATTGCACTAAACTCAACACTTGAATAATCCGATAGTGAGAAGGATGACTATGATGAAGAAGATGACATAGCCCTACTCACTAGACGGTTCAAGAAATTCTTAAATAGAAGGAGAAATATTCCAAGAAAAGATGATAAGAAGATACCTCGTAATACACTCATGTGCTATGAGTGCAAAAAACCCGGACACATACAAGTCGATTGTCCAAATCTAAGTAGTGCCACAAAGAAGTTCAAAAGAAAAGCATTCCATGAAACTTGGAATGAGACCGATGATAGAGACTCAGATGGCGAAGAAGAAGTTATAAACATGTGTTTCATTGCACTAGAATATGAGATAAGTTCTTCTAAACTAACTTTAAATGATAAACCTAGTTATGAAGAACTTGAAAATGTTTTTGAAGAGCTTTACAATGAATTGAAAAACTTTGCTTAAAGAACAAAATTATGAAAAATGATTTTTCAAAACTTCAAGAAGAAAATGAGTCTTTGAAAAGTGAGAATTTGAAAATCAAAACAACGTTAAATGTTTTGCAACGAGACTTTTTTCAAAGCCAAAATAAAAAATAATTTAAATTCAACAATTTTTAAATTTATAAATGGAAGAAATAATTTTGACAAACTTCTTGGTAATCAATTGCATGCTTCTGATAAAAAGGATTAGGATATCAACATTTTCAAAGATAAAAATATCACAAAAATATTTTTGTAAAACCAACACGATATCCTTATTACTTGTCGCTAGTGTGGGATTAAACACAAAATTTATTCATGTTTTCATAAAAACAAAGCTATTTTCCATGAAAGAAATGAAAGGATTCTTTACAATACTAACCTCAAGGACCTAAAAAGATTTGGGTATCAAAAGTCAACTTTTAAATTTTTATGTTATAGATAACATTGAAGAAGAAAGATAAATGGTATCTTGATAGTGGATGTTCGAGACATATGACCGGTGATGAATCAAAACTCACTCAAATTTTTCAAAAGAAAGGACATGTCACCTTTGGAGATGATATGAAAGGCAAAATCATTGGTATTGGTTCTGTAAGTAATGATTTTTCTCATGCTATAGATAAAATTCTATTTGTAGATTATCTAAAGCATAAGTCTACTTTGTGCTAAAAACTATAGAGTAATTTTTGAAAAAGATTTTTGTCTAATTATAAATAAAGTGTCAAATAAAATTTTATTTGTTAGACAAATTGACCAACATATTTACACTGTTAATCTAAGTGATTTCCAAAATCAGAATGAAAAATATTTTCTTGTTTTTGGCAATGATAGTTGGCGATGTGGCATAGAAGACTTGGGATGCTAGTATGGATTTATGTTCAAAACTATCAAAAATTTATTTAATAAAAGGTTTTTCAAAAATAAATTTTGTGAAAGACAAAATTTGTGATGCATGCCAAATGGGTAAACAAGTTAATAGCTCTTTCAAATCAAAACATATAGTGTCAATCACTAGACCATTACAATTACTACACATGGACATATTTGGCCCTTTAAAAATTGTAAGTCTTACGGGGTAAACACTATGTATTTGTCATAGTTAATGATTTTTCAAGAGTATACTTGGGTTTTATTTCTAAAAAATAAGGTTGAAACTTTTAAAGCATTTATAAAATTTTACAAACTAGTTTAAAATGAAAAATGTTTTACAATTTCAAAAATTAGAAATGATCATGGTGGAGAATTTGAAAATAGAAACTTTGAAACTTTTTGCGATGAAAATGGTTTTTCACATGAGTTTTCTACTCTTAGAACTCCACAAAAAATGGTGTTGTTGAGAGAAAAAATCGGTCCCTACAAGAAATGGCAAGAACAATGATAAATGAGAATGGTTTACCTAAGTATTTTTGGACCGAATCCGTTAATACATCTTGCTACATTACAATTCGTGTTTTACTTATACATATTTTAAACAAAACCCCTTATGAACTTTGGAAAAATAAAATTTCTAATATTAGTTATTTCAAAGTTTTTCGGTGTAAATATTATATTTTAAACAATAAAGACAATCTTAGTAAGTTTGATTCTAAAACCAACTTAGGAATCTTTTTAGGATATTCCGCATCTAGCAAAGCATATAGAGTTTATAATAAAAAAACATTAGTTGTGAAAGAATCTATGCATGTTGTCTTTGATGAATCTATTCTCTCTAATATCTTTTATGATCAAGATGATGAAATTATAAGAAAGGTAGAAGGGGTTAATATCAATACTAATAAAATATCAAGTCACTCTCCCCAAGAAAATGTCAAAGTACAAGATTCAAACCAACTTCCAAAAGAATGAAAATTTGTAAAAGATAATCCAAATGAGCTCTTAGTGGGAGGCATATCAAAAGGTGCAGAGACCTATTCTACGCTTCATAGTATTGGTAACGTTGCTTTTATTTCTCAACTTGAGCCTAAATCTTTTATAGAGGTCGAAAAAGATGAATAGTAGATAACTGCTATGCAAAAAGAACTTAATTAATTTGAAAGAAGTAATCTATGAGAACTTGTGTCTAAACCCTCTAATTACTCGGTAATTGGTACTAAGTGAGTGTTTAGAAATAAAGTATATGAAAATGATATTGTTACTAGAAATAAAGTTAGATTAGTGTCACAAGGATATGAACAAGAATAAGGTATAGATTATGATGAAACTTTTGCTCTCGTTGCTAGACTTGAGTCAATTGGAATGCTATTAGCTTTTGCATGTTTCAAAAATTTTGTTTTATATCAAATGGATGTCAATAGTGCTTTCTTAAATGGATACATCAAATGGATGTCTAGAGTTTGTAGTTACTATAAATCAACTTGCGGATATTTTCACAAAATTATTAAATGTTGAAAGTTTTTATAAAAATATGTTTGCTTTGGGAATTTGAGATATTAGTTATTTTTTCTACTTATCATGTCAAGATAAAAGTATTTTTCCTCATTACTATTGGCCTATTATTTTTATGATAACAAATGGGGAGAAATAGAATATGCTTAAGAGTTATGTTTTTATCTTGATGGGTAAGCATAAATTTAGGGAGAGTAAATTAAATTTATTTGATTAAATACATTTTTTGTCATCATAAAAAAGGGTGAGATTGTCAACCATATATCTCTATGAGCTACTGTTTTTATGATTACAAAACATTGACGTTGCTAATTTAATCAAGTTTGCAGAGGCTATTGAAAAAATTACCATAAAAAATTTCAATTGAAGATCATGAAAATATTTATTTTCATAGAAGCTCATAAAGCATAAAGATTAAAGATCATGAAGATATTTACTTTTCATGCAATTTTTATTAGGAGTTTACTCATTTTATTTACTTTTATTAAAGTTTAATTTATTTAGAGATGTCTATCCTTAAATTAAGTCTTCATCCATAAAAAGTCTAAACACCAAAAATCAGATATCTCTTGCATAATAGACAAAATACATGAAATGGAGATAATGACAAAGCACAAACAAAGTAAATTTTAATTTCAAGTAGATAAAGAGAGATAGAGCCTACCCAAATAGTTTTTACCATATTGTGTTATTTTTTGTAGGAGTATTCCTTGCCTTTTAGATCAAATATTTTTTGTCCTCCTTATTAAGGATATAGTGTCATTTCTTTTGTCTATATTCAAAATTTGAAATTCTCTCTCCTAAACCCTAATCTTTATCTATTCTATAAATACACATAATTTCTCTTCACAAAACAATTTATAGCCAAGAGACTTGCTCCTAAAACTCTCGTAATACTCTCATAAATCTCTCTTAATATTTTGAGCTTTAGATTTGCAAATTTCTTAAATGAGCAAGATTATTTTTTTTGTGAGCTTAGATTGAAGATTCTACTTTTTTGAGAAAGTTATTGTAAGAGGCCACTTAATATCCAAACACATAGTCTTGTGAGGTTTAGTTGACACCCATAAGCCAATTGAGTTTGTAAGCTTCACCCTTAAGAAAATCGTGGGATTAAAAACCTCCAAGGGGGGCTTTGGAGTGTGGACGTAGGGATAGGATTTTCTGAACCACGTAAAAATATCGTGTGCCTATTTTCTTCTCCTTCTTCTCTTTTTATTTTGTGCTATTTATCTTTTGCACTTTAATTTTCCGCACTTCAATGTCTCGCACTTAATTTCTGCAATTTAATTTTCGCACTTTAACTTTCTGTAATTATTTTATTTGCTTGCTTTATATTTCCGCATTTATATTGTCACAAGCATTATTTACTTTAACGCTTTTATCTATTACTTATTTATCTTTTCAAGAATTAAACTCGTGGAACATTAAAATTCATTCTTAAACATTCATTTTCCACTTGAGTGCAAAAGTGTTTTTTAATTTGAACACGGTCACCCAATTCACCCCCCTCTTAGGTTGTCATTTCGATCTTACGGATGTGTGATCAGAAGGGTGAAGGACAAGCACCTTAGGGAGACCACCGAATGGTGACAGATGCCTTTACTACTCTAAGGTTGGTGAGAACTCTAAGTGTGGAATATTCTCTGATGTTTGGCCTCGGAAGATGTGAGAATTGATTATCCTCATAATGATACCGAAGACCCTTTATATAGATGAGGTCAAGTGGAGACTACAGATACGTCATTAGTAACGACATAGAAATCATGTGATGATCATGCCTAAAATGTGACCATGCTCTTAAAATGACGTCTCATTCATAAAACGTGATCATACTTTATGCCTGCGACTAGTCGTGCCTTCATGGCACCAAGCAGTCACACAACCAACTCATAAAGGGAAGGCTTAAACTATGTGTAACACTTAACTCGAATGGTTCTCAAACACGGCACCTGCCTTTGGGTTCCAACAACGACGACACCACACACCTTACCTTCGAGTTACCCCGACGGTGGTGAGTTCACTCAACCCGCCATCGAGCACCACCCGGCAGCGGGTGCATTGCTCTTCCCGCTGTTGGGCTACACCGGCGGAGCACCACATGCCACCAGCGACTACCCCGACGACGATCCACCACCCGTTGCCAGCGACCACCCCGGTGACAGACCACCACCCGCCGCCAACAACCATTCCGAAGGCGGAACACCACCCGCCGTCGGGCTTCCCGATGGTAGGTGCACTAGTGTGCCCGCCCCTCAGGCTCCCTGAAGGTGGCAGAATGGGGGTTTTCTCAATAAGGCGTATCACACCATTTGACCCTTCTCAATCAGAAAGGGGGTCAGACAAGGTGCCTAAGGAGGTCATATCTTTCAAGGAGATTTTTCTCTCTTGGTTCCACGTAACCTTATCTTAATCCTATCAGATCACAGTCCTGAGATTGATCCCACACGAGGAATAGCCTTCAAGCCTTTATCACTAAGCTCGAAGGCGGATCACAACACTTAAGGTATAATCTCAACAATGGCCAACTTTATAAGTCTAGGGGCGGCCCTTACAAATGCAGTCATTGGGTACGTCGCTTTTATATTTGAGCGGCTTCCCTTACAGACATATTTACTATTATCCTACATCGGTCTAATTATGCCACATAAGTGCCACCTCGGCCTTTCTTTGAGTGCCACGTATTTATCTTGACATGTCATTCGTGATGAGATGATTCACTAATTACAGGCTGGAACGAGAATATGGGTGTGCAACCGTCCCGAAAAATCCGTCTCATCCCAAACCGAGCTGGACGGGACGTGATTTTTACTCTTGGCGGGACGGGACGGGACAAAATTTTTTGTCCCTTCCCGATTTTTCATAAATACCCAACATTTTTATTTTTTTTTCTAATTTGACCTTTAATTTTTTTAATTTTAACCCTTAATTTTTTATTTTTTTTACCCGTTAATCGTTTGAACATTAAACCAATTTTAATTTTTAACCTTTTAAATTTTTTATCTAAAACACTCGTCCAGTCCTGTCCCATCCCGCTCAAGATTTCCCTTCAACACGAGACAGGACGGGACTTAAAAAAAATTGTTCCGCCTAATCGGGACGGGACAAAAAGACTCAAAAACTGTCCCGTACACACCCATAAACGAGAACGAGAACACTGATTATGTGGAAGATGAAGATCTGAAAAAAATAATTACGTAATATATATAATATTACATGAAGTAAAATAATAAAGTTAATATATAACTTTATTCAAAATATATAATGTCTTAAATATAATAATAACGATACATCGTGAATATACTATACTCTAAACACATAATGTCAATAGTCCAAATACACTGTTAAACGTAATATGTACTGCAATATATATATATATCTTTTGTACATTCAAATAAACCTGCGAATTTTGAAAATCATACTAATCACCCTGCTAGCTATCATTTTGGTTTTCTTTAAATTGTTTACATCCATGATACTTTTAACATTTGTAATATTTCTTTATGATTAAATTGAAAACTTGTCTATATTAAAATTTATGTACAATTTTTTATAATTAAGTCCATCAGTTGGCCATGTAGTCATGTACTTGCAAGTTTTTACACTTAACCCTATCTTACGTCAATCTAACATGCTTATCAGTTATCACCTTTTAATGAGTTCCCCATATACTGAATTGGTGTTAGATGTTACCTAGAGTGTTATATGATTGTGCACATTATGCAACTGATAATCTCTTAATTTTAAAAAATTATTTTTTTTTTTTTTAAAATAATTGTGTATCAAAANATATATATATATATAGGAGGTGTGCGTAAGTAATAATTAATTAAGAGTGCATGGGTTTTTACATTTTAACCGTACGTAATAATTAATTTTAATGGCTCAAAATACCACAATATCATCAATATGATGACGGTATAAAGATGACACATGGGGTCATGTTTATCATGTTTTAATGAGTTAATGACTTCAACAGTTTCAAATCTAACATGAAATTTTCTTGTTATTAGTAAACATGAAGGATTTTAAATTTTACGAAACTTAATTATCGTGCTCGTCTTAGGTAGATAATTTAGACTCGAATACGCTTCAAATAATGTCTACCTATACAGCCAAATGGTTCATGCAATATCATACTCTGGACAAAAGAGAGACAATTGACCAAAGGTGTGGCCTCCTCCCTATTTATGATTGAAATAACGCAAAACCCAAAGCACAAAAAAGTATTGGTGAGACACTTGTCATTCCAAATATACATTTGAAGAAAAAAGAAGCTCCACTAACACATGCATGATAGAAGACTTGGAAAGGGAATTTTTGGTGGTAGGTAAGTTAGTGGGTGTTTGTGGCATAGTTATAGGAAAGTTACGATCTTAACACACAGGTAAATGATAAGAGTCCAATTCAACGTATGAACACATAGACAAACAGAATGTGGATGCATATTCTTCTCGGTCAAAAGTGGGAGTAATCTTTATTCTTTAATTATAACATGGAATTGCATGAAGACATGAATTAAACCCACCACAACTATCACTACCATCACCCACCACCACAGCACCACCGCCAGCCCCACCACCAATACTTCAATATGACCAAAATATTAGGGACACGTTTACAAGCACCATTGCCAATATCATGGCTTAAGAAACTACTAGAATTTCATGAATGTTTAAGGAAAAGACTAAAAAAGCTTAGTTTTTACAATGTCTATAAATAGGGACCCGTTTCTCCAACATTGTCACTCACAACATACAATTGGCTTTCTCACATAGTGTGTAGCACACATAGTAGTTTGTAACCATTTCTTTTATAATCTTCTCTATAAACCCTAGATAGTTTGAGATTTAGACGCTTGAAATTATGGCCACCACTAAGGTGATTGGTGTTGCATTCTTGGTTTTGCTCCTTCTTGACTTCACTTTAGCTGCTAGGTCACTAAAGGTGACCGGGCGTGGAGGTGGAGGTGGAAGTGGAGGAGGAGGTGGTGGTGGCGGCGGCTCAGGACTTGGGTCAGGTTCAGGGTATGGTTCAGGGTATGGATCTGGAAGTGGTTCTGGATACGGTGAAGCTGCAGAAGCATATGGTAGTGGAGGAGGAGGTGGTGGAGGTAGCGGTGGAGGTGGTGGTGGTGGATCGGGCAGTGGTCGTGGTTCCGGATATGGATATGGATCAGGCAGTGGCTCTGGGTATGGTTCTGGTGGAGGGACAGGACGTGGCGGAGGCGGTGGAGGTGGTAGAGGCGGAGGAGGTGGTGGAGGCGGAGGCTCAGGAACAGGAAGTGGATCAGGATATGGAAGCGGGAGTGNGGTGGCGGGGGTGGTGGAGGCGGAAATGGTGGTGGATCTGGTTACGGCTCAGGTTATGGGTCTGGCTATGGCTCAGGAAATGGTGGAGGAGATGATGATTCACCATAAACATAAAGATAATTTCTTTTTATATTTGGCATTGAAATAGTAGGTACTTCACATTTGTAATCTTGAAATAAACTCTTGACAGTTTTGACTGTCAGCATACAACATTTGATGAATGCAGACATAGTATGTAATCTTTTTTATTGGCACTGTACACATAATTAATTAATTAAATAAAGTCAATTATGCAATTTTTGTTGTCAAAAAAATTATGATACTCATCAACCATGCATAGTACAAATCACAGATAATAATGAGAGATAAGAGCGGGAAATGCCTTATCCACTACAACTAGGGGTGTAATCGGTTCGATTCGATTTAGGGATATTTTTGAAACCGAACCGTAAATATTATTTTTCAAATATTAGAACCGAACCGACCGGCGGTTTAGTGTGAACTGAACCGCCTAAAATCGGTTCGGTTCTGTTTTGCGATTTTTACCTGCTAGAAAAAAATATAAAAAAGAAAAAAAAACCAAACCATTTTCTGCCCAGAAAAATATATAAATTGTCATGGTTTTGTTGCATTTTACATGACATAGCTTGTCGTTTGAGTACCAGAAATTTGATGTATTTTGAACAACTAATAATATGAACAACTAATAATCTAAACAAATACTAGTGCAGATAAAAAACTATGGAAGATACAGAGAAAGAGAGAGATAGAGTAACCAGATCTTGCCTGAGTCATCGTCGAGCAACAACAAACAGATCTCGCATGAGTCGTCGAGCAGTAGAGCAAGTCGCCTCTTTTATCTCCCGAATCGAGCTATCAAGTTGTGAGCTGAGGAAAAGGGGAGAGCTAGACAGCGAGTTCTAAGCTAAGGACTGAGGAGAAGGAAAGAGCTAGATAGCGAGGTCTGAGGAGAAGAGGAGAGCTAGACAGCGAGTTCTGAGCTAAGAACTGAGGAGAAGGAAAGAGCTAGATAGCGAGGTCTGAGCTGAGGAGTGAGGACTGAGGAGAAGGGAAAGCTAGATAGCGAGGTTTGAGCTTAGGAGTGAGGATTGAGGAGAACTGGAGAAGGGGAGAGCTAGATAGCGAGAGCTGAGGAGAACTGGAGAAAGGGAGAGCGTCAAGCGAGGAGAACTGGAGAAGGGGAGAGCGTCGAGCGAGATGAGGCAAGACACGAGAGTGGGGAGAACTCAGAAGTCAGAACTGGAGAAGGGGAGACTGGAGAGCGTCGAGCGAGCGTCAGGCGAGACACAAGAGTGGGGAGAACTCAGAAGTCAGAACTGGAGAAGGGGAGACTGGAGAGCGTCGAGCGAGCCAGGCGAGACGCGAGAGTGGGGAGAACTCAGAAGTCAGAACTGGAGAAGGGGAGACTGGAGAGCGTTGAGCTAGCGTCGAGCGAGCATCGAGCTAGCGTCAAGTGAGACGCGAGAGTGGGGACTGGGGAGAACTGGAGAAGCCGAGAAGGGAAAATTAGGTTAGATTTGTAAAGGTACATATATAATGCGATTCGGTTCGGTGCAGTTTTGTCACAAAAAACCGCACACCGAACCGAACCATCATAGGTGAACCGGCCGAACCGCACGGTTCGGTCCGGTTCAGGCGGTCCGGTCAATTTTCTCAATTTTACTTACAGTCTTAACTACAACACAAACTTTAGAGTGAGTACGTAACTGATTGAGCTCATATAATGTGTCAAATTACGGCATTGAAATATTTAAGCATGTGTTAACTACATTCAAATGTGAAAATGATATAGGTTGAAATTATATAATCAAATACTAAGCTTGTGTAGTGCTGCCTAATAACCCCAATGCTTAATTAATAGAGGTTTCGAAATTAGAGGTTTATGAAATCACGTAAAAGTAGATTAAAGTATGGTATCCACTCAATGAGAGAAATAAAATAGATCTTACCAAAGCTATAAATATATTTAACTTTAAAGGATAAGACAAGATTATCAACCTACTGTCCAGCTAGTAAGTAAGATTTGAAAGACAAAAGTCATTCAGTCCATACTTTTTCATGTAAATAACAAATAATCTGAGTTCGGCCAAAAGTTATTTTGCATTAGATAACTGACAATTTAAAGAAATCGAATCCGGAATTAAAAAAAACTTCATTATGAGAATTTACACAAATTGAATCCCGAATCACATGAAAAAAAAATTCACTATAACTGACAGAGCTAACTGCCCTAGTTTCTGTACACACCGTAAACAAGATATTTTCCTTGGCTAGCACAACAAAATCCTTTTTCTTTTCTAGTTTCCTACAAGATAAAATTTGCACTACCAAAATGGAACTCTTCATTCATTCGTAAATGCTAGAGAAAGTTGTTAATTTATACAAATGGGTTTGGTTGGTCAAGCCCTGAAATTTCATCGCAAAGATCAGAGGTTTGACTCTTACCCTAAGAGCGCCTCCTACCAAGCAATTTGCTCGAGTTACCTACTTCTCAAATATTGTAGGGTTCGGCAGAGTCAGTCTTGTAACTGAAGGTGAGTTTAAGAATGCTTTAAATTACTATTTTAGATCACGTTAATTTAACAGATGTTGATTGGTACTATTTTAGAAACAAGCATTGTTGCCTTTTCAACATTATTGTTTTTTTACATTGGATTTGGAAAAAAACTCTCTATAAACCAAAAAACAACCCCTCCAGTAGCCATTATGATTAAACTCAAGAATACTAATGGCTGAAATCCTATTTAGCACTTGGAAACACTTCTCTTTGAAAGCAACTTTGAAGTAGTAGTTATTCGAAGTGCTTCCATGAAATACTTTTCCTTTTCTTGTAGCCAAACTATTAAACAAACAAATATTTTTGGTAAATGGAAAAGTTGGGTAGTTCCAAAAGCATTCCCCAACCAATTCTAATAAGATGGACCTCATAAAGTGGAAGACAGACCATTCCATACAATCCTGTGCATAAGATTTTACAGAAAAAAGGTCAAAACAGATTCTGCTTGCCAACATTCTGCGTTCAGATATCTGAGGAGATCGTCAAGGAAATTAAGATGACAGAAAAAATAACCAAGGAAAGAAAAATGCAGGAGACAAGTAAATTTTGTGCAGCAAAATTCTCATTGGAAGATATAAAATCCACAACATATTACTCACAATAAAAGAGAACGAGTTGATGCTCAATAAATCCCCAAAATCCAGTATAATGTAAAATATAATTTATGACATATAACGAACTAATTAAGTCTTACAATTGGAACTTATCTCCACCTACACTTCAATCACTGATGGCACTCTCGTACATATAACTTTATAAAATTATATTCTATAAGCTCAGTCGATTGCAAACAAAGTTATCTCCCTCAACAGAAAGGAATTTTTCTTGTTTTTTCCCACCACTGTGATTCAGATTTTTTTTAGCCGGTTGATAATTATGCGAGAATTTATACGCAAGCAACTAAAATGATACCATGTGTTTGAGAAAAATGCAGCTGGGTCCACTCAAAGAAGACTTGAAATTTACTCCACCACCCTTTCTGAAGCATAGGCTACTTTCTGCATGATCATGGACTCGGCTGCACGAATCGCTCTCTGTGACCCTGAGATTGTGACTTTCCTAAAAAACAAAGACAATAAAGATGTTACAATCACTTGGATCTTGATCCCCATTGGATGAAGATTGAAAACCTCCAGAAGTACGTCCAATTACCTGTCTGTAGTCCCAGACATGAAATCACCTCTATCTGATATCTTAATTCTGGCTCCGCTTGCCTGCAAGAACAAATTGTTCATAGTGAGAAACATTTATACATAAATCATCTCTCCCATCCCGACCCCCACAGGGAAAAAATGAAACTTGATTCATTTCCTTTATGTTGAAGATAAAGATAAAAACCTGACTGATTTCCATAATGTTCCTTCCGCTGCGACCAACAACCAAACCAATATGATCATCCGCAACCCCAATAGTCACTGAGTTACTTTGATCTTCCTGGGAATGAATATCAGCTGACTGCCTCTGTCAAACAAAATTAAGAGGGGGAAAAGTTGCAGTAGTTGTACTACTCTGTCAGACTTCCATTTCATCTTGAGTATTACAGTTAAGGAAAGGATATATTTCTAAGCATCAGGTGAGATAATAAATATAGCAGAACAAACAATTTGGGTAACATATACATTTTCTTATCGGAAAAGATGAAAATATTTATTTACAGAATGAGTGACATATTTATTCTTTCTTTTTTAGAGACTTTTTTTGGTTAAAAAAGTAAATATTCCTTTCCTAACAGAGAAAACAAATTTTTTAGCAATTTTCCTGACAGAACAAATTTTAATCTTTAAGTTTCCGTTTTCGCAAAAGAGAATGGTTGGACAGCAACAAGGTGCCTAAACTCAAGAAGGATATTAGGTAAGAGAATGGTTGGACAGCAACAAGGTGCCTAAACTCAAGAAGGGTATTAGGCTCGATTTACCATCATTTGCTGGAGGCCTTATTAAGCTTATCAACTATTCTAGCAACAGGTTTTGATGACTAGTAACCTATGCTACTTGACTAGATGTTATGTGTGCAACTTGGCAGAGGAGGACAACCAGTTTTTCTAGCATTGCTCTTTCGCTTACCGAATTTGGTTTAGCTTCCTTGATGGCGTGGGCATCTCTTGGGCAATGCCTACCACTATCAAGGAAGTTCTTTATGGAAGGAATTTTATGGGAAATGGACTGAGAGAGAATTTTAGACTCATCCCATTATGCATCTTTCGGACCAGGTGGTATGAAAGAAACAACAGAGCTTTTTATGAAGTCTATGCTCGTCTTCACATAGTTTTCAATTCCTTTGTTCTTTCTTGTAAAGAGTCGAGAGTGGATCTATTTCTAGATTCTCAACTTGAGCCCTGCCTTGTATTTAGTTTAGTTTTTGTTATTAATAAAGGATGTATTAACAAACCCCTAAAACCAGGGAAGAATACAGCCTTAAGAACTAGCAAAAGAAAGAGCAGAAAGCAAGGATGTTATGACATTTGGACTTCTTTTGATTTCTCCAATGCACATCCCAAAGTGGTTTTCTGTTTTAATATATTTACACTTTGACCAAGAAAAAAAGATGTTGCTAGACTTATTAATGGCTGCTGTTAGAATAGTTGAAAATTCAAGTAAACTATTCATCAGACATTTATATTTAACATAGACAAAGCGACGCAATCCTCAGCATTTTCTGATTTATTTTATGGTGGAAATGCCAAAGGAGAGTGCAAAATTTAGAACGTGTAATACACATCAACAAAGGATATAATACTATTTTCTGCACTTCTGTTTTTAGCAGTAATCGATCCTCTTAGGTTGAATTTGTAAACTTCTTTTATACATAAAGAAAATATTGAATCAACTTCGCGAAAGTTCAATTACAAACATTTAAGAGAAGTGATTGAGAAAATACAAGAATGCACGATTCACGAGTTAAATCAACATATTTCAATAAAACCATATTAAGAGCTTAAATAAAAATTTAATCTAGAACATTCATCTGAGCCACATGATGGGAATCTCTAAAAAATCATGCATGTTTAATTTCCTCATATGATCTCTTGGAGCCTCTACCTTAAAAATTCATAGTTAACCTTGTGAAAATGCAGCTACACTAAACTGTTAAAGAGACAATACATCATTTAACCTACTTCATAAAAATGTTATACGATCTCCTCCATTTTCAGGGAAATAAATAACAATTGCTAATGGTAAAATTAAAAAAGACGAACTACGCTACAAAATGGGAGAGAATGAACCTTGTTATCTTGAAACTTCCCTCCAGCCCCATTTGTTCCATAGTTCATCGCATTGTATGTTGCTGTTGCAACAGAAGGAAACATATTTGCATAGTGAATACCATGAAAATCAGAGAAGAGAACACCTAAAAATTTCAACTCGAACTTACTCTAAACCATGCATCAAAATACTCTATAAATAATTGATGTCAGTTGTCACTACTCAATATGTACTACCAGAAACTATGCTACTACTACCATTTACTCAGCTTGGATTTCTCCTTTTCCTTTTCCCAATACCCTTATATTATAAACCAGTCAATAACTATAATCCCTGTAACTTTTGGTGACTAATATTGTTTGAAAACTATTCTTGACTGCCAGTATCTCATTCAACACTGAGACTAGATCTCCCAAGAAATTTATACTACGCAGCAGTTTTTAAATCATAGGTATAAGAACTATGATATATTGCAAAAAAAATCCTCTTAAGTTTTTAAAATATAAGTTCCAAGGCAAATAGTCTACTCTACGAAAACAGCGAAGCGTTAAACGCAAGAAATAACTCTAATTAGGAATTACACAACTGATCCATCAAAAGAAAATCATCACTGATAAGAACCACTTGATAAAAGCCCTACCCAAAAAAGAAAAAGAAAACTACTTGATAAAAGCAATCAACAACAAGAATAATGAGAAATGATTTTCCTTGGATTAGAACGACATGCTTAATATGCATATAACCTAACATTGTCTCATGCTTCATGGCAAAGCCAAGGCCCCATGATAAATATATCAAATTCGAAAGATAAAAGAGCTATCTCTTTCCTTAAGAAATCAAAAGCACCAATTCAATCCAATTTTATCCTAATATTACGAAGTAAAATATAGGATGGAAGTACAATCAAATACATGAGCCTATCAATGACATACCTGGATACGAAAATGGAGAATTCATTGACTGAGAATAATGAGGGTCTTCAGCCAACTTAGAGAGAATCAAATCAATCGCACGCATCTGTTCCTCTAGAGTTCCAGACAGTGTCACTAGCCTATCACTCAACCCATAAGAATTATTATCCTGAGGAGATATCTTAATGCCAGCTTGAGAGTCCTCAATGAAGGTCCTACAACATAGCAAGCACATATATTAGAAACATTGGATTCATCGGAATCTGTTAGCAAATACGGAAATGAAAAGAAAAAATTCATTACATGTAACAACTAGAAATTCTTAACATTATCAAAAAATGAAAGCTCAATAAGAAAATCTAATAGAAAAGATAGTCATTTATTAAATTTGACACTCTCCTTACATAATAGATTATGGTGATTGTTATTCTTCTGACACTGACACTGAAAAACACAGCAAATTCTGAAAATTGATCCGCTTTTTCTCAGACATTTATGTCGATTGTCGAGAACCTATATACATTAACCAGTGATAACACATTTTTTTTCACTAGAACCAGTCAGGATGGTCTAACAACAAAATTGCATTAGAAACAGGCAAGACACCCCAAAAGAATTCCTGAAAATTACCCATAAAAAAATTTCTTGAAAATTAATTAAGAAAATACATTTTAGGATAGGGACTCTGTATCGGGAAGATTTGAATGTATTTTCCAATAGGAACCCTGCAATTAGATTCTAGAATATCTCCATCTTGAAAATAATTAATTGCATTTACTTTTCTCTCTTTTAATAAATATCATCAAGAGCGAGTATGTTCTATTGAATTAGAAGGGGACAGTAAGATTCAAAATTCAGTTCATGTACGATCAAATCGCCATCAAAAGACAACAATTGCACAAACCCCACTGCGTCAGCATTTCAAATTATCACCCCAAGTTTTTATTGCAACCTCCCCTTCAGCATCCACATTCCCAACTATGCTTATCTCTTAGACAACTTTAACTAAGGACTGAATGATTGCTCAATTTTTAACACCCTACTAGTCATGATAAAGACGTTGTATTTCATCATGAAACTCAGCATCTCGTAATTATGTCAAATGATGGTCAAATGTTTTTAGGACAAATATGCTTGGAGATAAAGCACTTTCTCCCTGAATTGAAAATGAGATGATGGTAGAAACAGAATTAAAATAAACAAATCACCTCTTCTTATCGAGATAACGCTGGGGGATATTGCAAAGCCAATTTACTTACCATTCCTTATCAAGAACAGGAAAAGGAAACTAAGACTAAAATGTTTCTGCAGATTCCTAACAAATATTTGAAGGAAGTATGATGATGAAAACTCCCTCTAAAGCGAAACCTAAAACTACTATCAAGTTGACAGCCTTCAAAATCTCCAGGCCATAAACAATGCATATCAGCAAAAAAAAACATTGGAAAATAACATATCCTAATGATGAGAAAAAGAAGCAATTCTTTTTACTTTATGGTGGATCCCCCCTTCCCGATTATGCCTCCACAAGAGCTATGTGGAACAATTAGTCTCACTTTTGTTCTTGGTTCAACATCATCGGCTTCTTCAGCACGAAACTAATTAACAAAATGAAATTTAAAATCAGTATACAGATGTGAATATCAAAATGTTAGAGCAAACCGAAGCTCAAAGATATTACCTCACTTAGTAACTTGGCAAGTATAAGTTCCACAGCATTGAGTATTTCATTTATTGAACCAGATACCATGATAATTCTATCAGTTGTCCCTGGAAAAAATTCGTTGTTACGGGACAACTGAATTCGTGCTCCAGATTGTGACTGAAAATCATTAATTGTTGATCCACCCTTTCCAATAACAGAACCAGCCGCAGCATTTGATACAAGGAACCTAAGGTAAGAAGACTTCTCCATATTCTCTGACAAAAGAAAGTACCACACAACATTATCTATAAGCAGAACTAGATGAAGCGGACATAATAATATGTTGATTCTTTTTTTGTCTTTATAAAAAATAGAAATATGTTGATTCTTTTGATTTTAAAAAGGAAATTCCATAGATATATCTCTCTGTCACAAGCAAACCAAAAACATCCATAAATTACCAATATCCTACTGAAATATTAAAACCAGCTGTACCATGGCTGCAACTCAAGCACCCTTCCACCAGTGATCTGAGCTAGCATGAAAGTGATCAAAATAAACATGAATCTAGGCATTATATCTCTCTGATCGAACTGGGATCCAATTTGTATTGATGCTTCATTCAAGCATTGCAGTCATCAATCATACTAAATAAGCCCGCTATATTCTGATTGAGAACCACAGAGAATGTGCCATGACTCTGAATTTTGCACCCAGAAACATTGGAAAGCTTAATTTGTCAAGCATAATAACATTCGCACTACCGTGTTTTTCATCCATAATATTCCCACAACCCTTGATAGCACACAAATTGAACAATGTGGAAAACAAATGAGAAAATTACTGTTTTTCTCTTTCTTCCCTCATACTTATTCATATCTTTCAGTTTTCCATTCTTATTGTCGAAAGTAACAATATAAATCCAAGGGTTAACAAATTTAGAAAAGTCATGTTTCTATAATTTTCATGCCAATTGAAGAAGATGAAGAACAAAGATTTGTGAACATAAATATTAACTCAGTACTTAAGATATACAACAATATGCAGGTATCACAATTGGCAAGAAACAAGGGCATTGTATCTAGTACCTCGGCCTAATAAGAAAACAAGGGATCGGCTAAAGTAAACTTAATGGCTACTTCATGAAAGAATAATACGAGAATTGTAGGTTTTTAGTATTTTAGACGAGAGACTTCACACTGTTTCTCTGCCAAACACACAACTTCCAATTGCATACTCATTATTATGAAATTAAGCACAGAAACGAGAGCCTTTGAATTTAAGCACAGAAACGAGAGCCTGGTACTCTTTTTAATTGCTCCGAAACAGAAGGCACAACAAAATTACACAGTAGCCTTTGCTCGCATTTAGTCAACTAAGCAAAATCTCTTACAACGACAACATCAAACTCCTGAATTCCCCCAACAGTTGATTCCCTTCACTTAGAACTATCAATAGGAACAAAGAGAGCATGGCACCTAGTATCAATAACAGATCTTGACGTCAAGGAAGCTGGACCTACAAGGTACAAGTTGCTTCAATGCCCCCCCCCCNCCCCCCCCCCCCCCAGAAATGAAACAATTTGCTAGATGCAAGATTCATCTCAATTTGACCGAAAATATACAAATAAATAGGTACACACATTGCTATCATTTCCTTTACAAACTGATCTGAAATAACCAAACCAATCATAAGGCAGCAAATTAAACAAAACCAACATTCCATCCAAAATTACACATATTGAACACACCAACACACATACACACAGAGAGAGAAGAGAGAGAATCAGATGTAAGACCTAAAGACAGAACTTTGGGAGGCGGTGAAGATGGCTTCCTCGGGGCCTCTGGAGACGATATGTATGAAGATTCAGTCGAATCCATTCTCAACTACTCTTCCTCCTCCTTCAAAGGCTAGAGAGAGAGAGGGAGAGAGAGTAGGTAGCTGTAATTTGGAATGCGCGATTGAACTCGTAGACCACCACGAAGCCAAGAAAGAAGAAACCCGAGCTCTCAATGTGATATTTTTATTTATTTATTGTATTTTCTTTATTTTAGGATTTGATATTTATATTTTGGGGGACTTGGACTTGGACCTTGAACCGAGTGAGTGATTAGCTGTGAGCTGGGAACTCTCCGTTACTTTCTCTCTCTCTCTCTCCCCTCCGTGTGTTTAATCAATCAATTTCCTATTATGTCCGAATATCAATCAATTTTCACTTATTTGAAATCTACTGCAAACAATTCAAGCGGTCTATGCTTGGCGTGATAATATGTTTACAAAAATGAAAACAATAAAGATTCTTTTATTATAAAAAATATATATATAATTTCAGTATATATGTTTTTTTAGAAATTAGATAATCATGTTATACAAATATATCAAACTTCATTAATTAATTTACACTCAAAAACTAGGTCAGTGTTTTATGACTCATTGAAATGATTTGACAAATTAACCTATGAATGATTGTCATATCACTTGATCACTTAAAACTTGATCAATTACTTGATCAATGTGAAATGATTTCACTTGTGTATACACTAATTTTCATTGGGTTCCTAAAAGCTAAGAGGCCCAGTCAAGAGCCTAAATATACCTGAGCATGATTAAAATTAATCATTGCTTAGGGCATGATTTGCATTAATCATTATATAGACGGACGATTGATTTAAGTATGATTAAGGTTACTCATTATCTTATGACTAGCATGATAGTCTAGCAATTAAGTAGGATTATAGTCCATCATCTTTATCTTATAAGTGCATGATTATTTAATTGAACAGGCATAAAACTTGTGCCATGCCACAAGGACGGAAAGGGTCAACCGAGAAGTAGTGAGGAGATCCCCACACAAGAACGGGAAGGAGAAGATCTAAGTCACAGAAATGGCCACGCGACTGTAACTGATTTGGCGACTAAAAGACTAGAGGATAGATAGTTTAGAGGAATTGATGGAGTGAAGGGTCTCACATCTGACAAAAGATCTAACGAGTATAGGTGGGACCCTATTGGTGTAATAAATCCTCCAAATATATAGGAGAAAGGGGATCATTCCCCTATTGTAGGAGAGAGGACGACCATTCCCCTTATTTTACTATTTTATTGATAAAATTATTATTCTATTTACAGTCAGTGGCATGTAAAGGCTTGGGTAAGGAACGAAGGAAAGGGCATGAGATAATACACAATTCAAAACATTACTCAGTTCGTTGATAACTCTCTTTCTCTCTCTCTCTCTCTCTCTCTCTCTCTCTCTATCTATCTATCTATCTATCTCTATCTCTATCTCTCTCTATCTATCTATCTATTTATCTCCTTATCTCCCTCTAATCTCATGGTCATTTCTCACTAATAAGTAACAAGATTCTATTTGTATGGAGAAAAAAATCATTTACATTTGGTGTTTTCATTGAGAGGTGAAAGAAAAACTCAAGAAACTCACCCCCAAAATACTAAACATGCATTGAAACCAGATCAAACACGGCTCTGAATGAAGATAACGGGATAAAAAATGGAGACGATCATATGGATCAACCAACTCCACCAACAGAAATACTACAAACAATCCTAAATGGAATGCAGGAAATGGAAAGGAGAAACACAGAGGCACTGCACAACACATGACAGACTGTGCAGGACCAGATTAACACGCTTCAGCAAAAGCTGGCAAGGACACATGCTGAAGTCAGTCAAATGACGAATACTGAGGAACGAGATATCCAATCTGGGGGCAACAGGCAAGTTGTATGACAAGAAAATCATGAGGACAGTAGGAACGTACAATGGGAGGAGGTAGACGTCCAATCTCAAAACCACGTGAATAAAGCTACGGGAGAAAGTCGCCAATCCCGAGTCATAACAAAAGAGGTGGTGGAGGAATTATTGGACCGGAAAATGATGAAAATGAGAAACCTAAGAAGTACAGGAAATACTAACCTAGAATCCCTCATATGTACCTCGTTAAGCCCCGAGAGCCTGACGGTACTCGTACCTAGAAAGTTTGTGGCCCCTAAATTTAAATGTTACAAAGGAAAACCAGACCTCATAGACCATATACGGTGATTCAGACAAGTAATGGTGCTATATCAACACGAGGATAAACTGATGTGCAGAATGTTTCCCATCAGCTTGGATGGGATAACTCTGAAATGGTCATTCCTTCCCTATACATTATATTACTAATTTTACTGTTATGTGTTATGTTTTCCTAGAACATTACTCTAGCTATTGAGCGGTCATGGAGGACACAGAGTATCTCTTGACAATTTTCGTCAAGAGATGGGAGTCTCTACGGGAATACACTCACATATTTAAGGAGGAAATGGTAAAGGTCGAAAGCTGCGATGATCTAGTTGCCAAACTAGCCTTCAGATGTGGGTTAGACCTAAAATCACCCCTGTTCGAATATCTATCTAAAATGAAGCCGTTATCCATGGCAAAAACCTTCCAGCGGGTGCAAACCTACATTACTCTGGAGGAAGAGAAAAGAAGCATGCTAAAGGCCACCGAACGGAAGACTGAGGAGTCAAGAAAACGAGAAAGAAGCTCAAAGTCTGATAGAATTGAAAGAGAAGACGGGAGAAGCAGCAAGCAGGAGAGAACGGGATATCGAAGGCGTGACTCAAACATAGTACATCCGAGAGATAAGGTCTACACACCATACTGGCGAACCAGATCGTGGATATGATCAAGGATAAGCCTTGGCTCAAGAGACTGGCCCCGCTTATAAAATAACCAAGATACAGAATAAAGATAAGTACTACTCCTTTCACTTGTGGGGTTGTCAGTACTCTCCTTTTGATAGGTATCACCTGCATTTTTCAGTCCCCAACGACATAATTTTATAACCTCAATCAAACGGCATGCACTAGTAGACTTTGTTGCAGACTTCACTGAAGGAGAAGTCGAAAGGGGACCCCAAGAAGAAATTGAGAATGAGCCTTGGAAATTATACGTTGATGGTGTTTCAAATAACAAAGGAGCAAGAGCAGGGGTGGTGATACAGCCTCCTTTTAGAGAAACATTGGAGCATTCCATATTTTTCAGATTTAATCCGTCAAACAATGAAGTAATGTATGAAGCGTCAATAGCGGGCATGAATTTCTATGTGAATATGAGGTAACATAGGTAAATATATTTTACGATTCCATGTTAATCGTGAAATAGGTCATAGGGGAATACATAGCGAAAGACGAAATGATGATAAGCTACTTACAACAGGCAAAGGACTTCCTAAGCACGTTGAAAGGCTACCAGATCCGGAGAACTAAGAACGGGCATGTTGACACGCTGGCAAACCTAGGATCATCATTGAAATTTTCATACAAGAGGAATGTTCCCGTTGAATTTCTAGAGAGACCAAGTACCCCACTCCCGTGGAACGCGCGTAACTAATATCGAAGTAGAAGGGGAACCCAGTTGGCAGGACAACATAATCCGTTATCTAAAGGAAGGAATACTCTCATAAGTCAAGCTCCTCGCCAGGAAGGTTCAGCAGAAGATCACCAAGTATACATTGATAAATAAACTATTGTATAAGAAATCTCTTCCAGGTTTGTACCTATAGTGTCTACGAGAGAAGGAACCCTAATATGTATTAGTAGAAATTCACGAATGGGTATGTGGAAATCACACTGGGTTCTATCTTTAGCACATAAAGTGATAAACAAATGCAGTACTGGTCGAATATGCACCAAGGCACTAAGCAGTACGCTAAGAAATGTGATAAGTGCCAGCACTTTGCACTCGTGGTCAATATGGCCCTCGAAGAGCTCAAAACTGTAACGAGTCATCGGTCGTTCATGCAAAGGGCCCTAGACATTGTTGGACTACTCCCCACAACACCCGCTCATAAACGCTTCTTATTGGTCGTAACAGATTACTTCACCAAATGGATTGAGGCTAAAGCTTTCGCCAGAATTCGTGAAGAGGAGATGAAAGAGGTTTTGTGGAAGAACATAGTATGCCGGTACATAATTCTCTGGCTCCTCATATCTAACAACGGACTCCAGTTCACTGGGAATATGGTGAAAACCTTTTACGAAGACTTGAAAATTATCAACTGATTCTCATACCCTACTATCCACAGGGAAACGAACAAGCTAATAGGTCAAACCAAAATAGACTTGATAATTTAAAGAAATGACTAGAGTTAGCCAATGGAAAAGTGGGTGGAAGAGTTGCTAATAATACTATGGGCATATAGAACAACTCCTAGAGAAACAACCGGTGAAACGTCATTCACTCTAGCATACATAGCGGAAGCAGTGATTCCTGTTGAAATCGGAAACCCCGCTATGAGATCTAGACTGAGCGAACATCAAAATGAATGACTACTCAGGAATAGCCTTAATGAGCTGGAAGAACGACGAGAAGCAACCCTGATCCGGATGGCCAATTGCAACCAGAAAAGGAAATCTTATCCCAAAAAAGGTGCGAAAGCGGGAATTCCAGAGAGGAGACATGGTTCTAAAAAAGGTCTTCCAAATAGAGGGAAAGCTTGAACCAACATGAGAAGGGCCATATATCATCAGTAGAATATGGGGAAGCGGCTACTACCGTTTGAAAACAGAAGAAAGAACGGATCTACCAAAACCCTGAAATGCGGCTCACCTGATGAAATACTTTGTTTAAAAATTGTAACATTCATTATAGTAAACACTTTCCTCATGGTTTTTCCCGTAAGGGTTTCCACGAAAAAAATCATGATGCCAACTCTCTTCTTTACGCTAAAATACTATAAGTATGTAGTCAATTTCGTTTTGGTTTTCTGAAAGAGGAAACGTTTTGGATATTTCGATGTTTCAGTACTCCATTTCAGGAAAACAAATTCCGGTCATCTAAAATAATGTTATAAAATTTATATATAAATAATATAACTAAGAAAAAAAATGAATCAATAGATTATATCATGCAAATAATACGTAATTATCATTAAAATTTAATAAAATATCATATTAAAAAATTCAACAAAAATATCATATTAAATAGCATTATCATCATGAAACATATAAATGTTCAACATCACAACTAATTTGCTTGAGTTCCATCATCATCGTTAAACTTTGTAATTCAGGATTATCTCCACCAAAGTGATCTCACCATACCTCTGCAAAAAAAAAACATGTTGAGAACAAATTCAATTAAAACAACATAAATTCATAGGAGTATTTCGGCCAAAACAGACCAAAATCCAACCGAAACAGATCGAAACAAACCAAACCATACTGAAATAGATTGAAATAGACCAAAATTCTGGGTGAAAAATTACAACCTCCTATTTTGGCCATTTCGGCTGAAACGAAACGAACTTGATAACTAAGATTACAACGAAAATAAGGGAATAAATTCGTTGGAATGGGTAGTTCATAAGTTCTACTCTCATCAAGAAAATTAGGGCATAAATTCATTGGGAGGGGTAGTTCATAAGTTATACCCTCATAAGCAGGTAAGGGCATAAAGTCATTGGGAGGGCAGTTTATAAGTCCTACTCTCATAATGAAATAAGGGCACAAAGTCCTTAGAAAGGTTGATTCATAAATCCTACTCTCAGAAGGAAATAAGAGCATAAAGTCATTGGGATGGGCAGTTCGTATGTCCTACTCTCATAAGGAAATAAGAGCATAAAGTCATTGGGAGAGGCAGTTCATAAACCCTACTCTCAGAAGAAAATAAGGACATAAAGTCATTGGGAGAGACAGTTTATAAGTCATACTCTCATAAGGAAATAAGGACATAAAGTCATTTGGAGGAGCATTCCCTAGGTCCTACTCCAAACAAAAAATCTTCAAAAGACAGATGAAAATGAGGAAAAAACAGAACGGTGAGATAAAAAAGCTGCGGAAATAGGCGGGAAGAGGCCCGCCCTATTGCGTCATGAATCAACCAAGGCAAACTCTACTCTTAAAACCTGTAAATTGAAAAGTACAAGTAAATTAGGCAACTACATAAATAAGACAATTTCTACTAACTGTTTGAAAAAAGGAACCACTTACAAGAATATTTCTCTGAATTTTTTCCGATGTATTTGAGAAAATGCCAAAAGAAAGCAGAAGCAGGAGATCGTTTGAAGTATTTAAAAAAGGAAAGCTGCTAGAGAAAATAGTGAAACGGGAAATATCTTCTCATTAAACTTTAGAAATATACAAAAAAGGGGAAGAAAGGTACCTGGAAAAATAAAATGCAAGGAAGCTAAACTAAGACTCCTCTACAGGAGTGGCCTCTACAGGAGGATTAGAAGCAGGGAAAGGAACTTTCGGATCAGGTCTGGCAGGGTTGTCAAGAAGGTCAACGATAGGAATGCAGGGAGCCTTGTCGGATTTGGCATCACGGTAACCCGCACTATAGGCCATACCCTCAGCCTGATCAACAATGGTCTGGTACTCAGCTTCAAGTTCAATTTCTCGCTCACCAGCCCTAGCCAAAGCTGCCAACGCAGATGACAAGTTCTCTTGTACCTTGGTCAGCTTCCCTTTGACAACGGACAAGTTCTTCTCTCTGATCTCGGTAGTATTCTTTGACTCCCGCAGAGACTCATCCAAACTCGCCCGCTCAACCACAACATCATCCAACTCTTCGGTGAGATGGGCGACGACCCCTAGGAGCTCGGCCTCCACCTTCCCCAGATGATCCCGCTCGATAAGGATGGCACCATAAGACTTGTTGATCTCTTGAATCTTTATCCTTAATCCCACAATCTCGAGCTCGACAGAGCGGATGTCATCTTAGAGTCAATTGTGATAAGTCACAGCCTGTGAAAAAAACCTCCAAGTATTAGTAAAAGAAAAAATATAAAGGAAATAGCAAAAAGATGAAACCAATGAAAGTAAAAAGTTACATGCATCAGACTATGACTACGGCAGACGATCTTGTTGGTAACAGACATCTAGTGGAGGGCAGCCATGTCCATGTCAGATCTGATCCTCTTCGCGATTGTGTATGAAGAACGAAGTTCCTTTAAGAAGCTCACAGAAGTGGAACGGGTAGAGCCCCCGTATAGCGATGCCATATCCAGACATAAGTCTCCTCGGGCACCCCCCCCCCCCCCCCCNNNCCCCCCCCCCCCCCCCGAGAACCAGTAGATGAAGGAGCTAGCCTTCGAGTAGACGGGGACGGAGGGGGAGAATCCTATTCCCGAGCAGAAATGTCCTAGGCTGCGGGGGCATGAGGATCAGATGAAGTAGGAGGTGGAACGACAGCAGGAACGGGAGTGGGAGTTGGCTCCACAACGGCATCGGGGATGCTACCAGAGGTGATAGCATCCTCCGTTCTCAGGCAGGCATTCTTTTCCTCACCAACAGTCCCCCATAAGTTACTATAGAGGCGCTTCGACATCTCCAACTGCTTGCGAGCAAAGCGGAATAACGCGTATTGATCTTCGGCTTCTTTCCGCTCGACTTCTCATTCTCTTTCTTCTTCGTGTTCTTCCTTTTCCTCCCGCTCAGACCCGGAAGAAGCAGACACCACGACGTTGCAGAAAACAGGAACGCGGGGAATCTCTTAAGCGGAAGGAGCAGCTGCCTCTGCTACGGGAGTGGGGATGTAGGCAACGTCGATTTACCTCCTTGGGTCGAGGAGATCTATTCAATCCCATTCTAGGAAGTTATAAGCAGTGGAGAGCCGCGCGGCTACATCTTTGGGGATGAAATACCTTTTGTTCAAATATTTATCTGCACAAAAGATGAAAGGGTCAATAAATGAAGAAGAAAAACAAATAGAGAAAAGATAAAGTGAAAAGAGAGATCGGAGCTCCAGTTACTTACTAAAAAACTCCTAGATCTTGGGGACGATCTAGCGGCAATTACCGCCCCATTTTTCATCAATCAGGAGGGTCCCGTCTTCCTAGCCTTTATCCCCCATTAGGAGATTAGTGATTAGACCTTCCCGTTTCTCACTAGCACGGGGATCCAAGTAGTAAGACGCGTCGTGCTTCTTAACAATGTACACGACACAAATTTTGTCTACACCTATGTTGAGGTTATGCCTCCTATTTAAAGCTTCTGCCCATAACCCTTTAAAGAACTCTATATGTGTTAGGAGTATATTGGGAGGGGGCGAGATAGAAAGTGCCAAAAAATTCTTGAAAGAGCAGGGAGACTGAGAGCTTTAATCCTAAAGCTATATACATGGGGCCATGGTGATTTGATACGGGGGATTGCAAGGAATAGAAAAGGAGCAAAATGGTGGAAAAGAAACTAGACTTACAGGGGATGGAGTATGCGCAGAGGCAAAATGGGGAAGACAACGACTTTAAAAAGACTCTACGGACGCGAAAAGGGAATGTAATCAATTTATAGATTTGAAAGAAAAATGAAACACAATCAATTCTGAAAAAGAAAAGGCGTGGAAGTGCAGCAGACGCATTGGGATGAGACGTTTAAAAGGACAATGTCAGTCATCATTTGAACTGACAAATGAAGAAATGATAGTTCGAAGGAAAAAGAGACGTGTCTTGAAAACTCGCACCACCCGAAAGCGGGGAGGCGAAGTGACGCGCGTAATAATTATGAGCGTGTTCTGAAAGCATACGATTTTCACCAAGAATCGAGTACGGGAAGGGGGAACAAGACGGACAAGAGACAAAATGACGTTCCCAAGAAATGCGCCAGACAAGGTAATAATAGCATACATTTTTATGATCTAAAGTACCTATTTTTCTAAGCGTTATTGATGTTTGTAGGTGTAAAAAGATAAAAAAAGGACGAAGTCGCCAATCCCATGTCAAGACACGCGCATAATGCATTCATAAATTCGTTGAATGTAATGATGGGCAAATGAATATGTATAAAACTTGCACCACGCCACGTGGACATACAGGGTCAATCAAGAAGCAGTGATGAGATCCCCTCGTAAGAACAGGAAGGAGGAGATCTGAGTCACAAAAATGACCACACGACCGCAACTGGTTTGATGACTAAAAGATTAGGGGATGAAAAAGTTGAGAGGAATTGATGGAATGAAGGGTTTTACACCCGATAAAAGATCCAACGAGTATGGATGAGATCCTATGAGAATAATAAATCCTCTAAAGATATAGGAGAAAAAGGGATGATTCTCCTACGATAGGGGAGAGGATGACCATTCCTCTCATTTTACTATTTTATTGAAAAATTGTTATTTTATTTACACCTAGTGTGGCCTATAAAGGCTTGGGTAATGAACGAAGGAAAAGGCATGAGATACACAATTTAAAACATTACTCAGTTCTTTGATAACTCTATCTCTCTCTCTCTCTCTTTAATCTCATGATCATTTCTCACTAATCAGTAACAAGATTTTATTGATGTGGAGGAAAAAATCTTTTACTCATCACCATCACTTATCGAATCATGGTCTAAAGTTGATAATGAAAAAGATTAAAAAATCATGTTAATTCTAAAGTTAAAATTAATTCATACAGACTTACTCAAAGCTAATGGATATGTAATCTTAGGGTAAATTATAAAAACTAAGTATAGTCCCACTCTCCTTTAAATTAATTAACTAATTTTAAGTAAGATTATACAGACTTAATCAAATCTAATCGATATGTAATCTTAGGGTAAATTATAAAAACTAAGTATAGTCCCACTCTCCTTTAAGTTAATTAACTAATTTTAAGTAAGATTAGATTTAAAATCAAATGTTCATAAGTAATCCTACAGTCAATATCGTTGAATCGCTCCTACTATGGTGGACATGGTGTTAAAATATGGACAAAACAAAGTCCACCCTTCACCCATTTGAACTCAATTTTTTTTTTGTTTAGAAGAATGAGGTTGATATCCTCGATCATGAGTGGAAATGGATGTCTGATTTGCCCTCTCCATTTTTTAGGATTTTATTATCTTCCTTCTCTTTTAACCTATATGTACACTTTCTTCCTTTTTGTCCATTTCTTTAGTGGGTGTAAATCGTAATCTACTCAAAAAATTCAAGGGAAAATTATGGGATTAGGCTCTTTTAAGTTTCAATTTTTTGTTATATCTTTTAATTTTATGTTTTGCACATATAAGCGGATTCTCCTTTTAATTTATTGATTAGTTATGATTTTATTTGATCATTTATATTTTTACCATTTTGTAAAATTAACTGTATATTTTTTAGGTTTTATTATTTTTTATTCGTTTGAGGTTGCCGCTCCACGTCTTTCTTCTTCCTCGTCTCCGACAGTTTTTGCCCAGCCATGAGTTTTCTCCAACTTCTCGTACCTCAAACGTTGCCTTCCCCATAGCTTCCTCCACCAAAACACTCGCTTTCCTCCCTCACAAACCAGCCCCAATAAACCCTAAAACCCTTTCTGTATCGCCTCCAATATCCCTCACCCAGGACCACAGTTCCAATTTCTAAGAAAAAATGATCTATCTCGACTCCATCGGCTTCAACTTCTTCACCCTCATCAAAAATCATCCTCCAATCGTCTCTGTATCTCTCACCTACATTAAATCCATAGTTGATTTTATGACCTCCATGAAATTCACTGCCGTCGAGTTTTGAGGATCGTCGGGACCAAATCTATCACGACTTCTCTGACCGCCGTGACCAAATCTGGTCTCAACTTCCTTCACCGCGATGGTATATAGAAATATATAAGATGATATATAAAAATATACCACATTTATACTATGATATATTAATAGTATATAAAAATATACCATAGATATACTATGATATATTGATGGTAAGTAAAATTATACTAGTATATTATTATATACCATAAAGTATATATCTATAAACTATGTAACATTGTCCGCGAGAGTTGCGTAAGGGTCCTTTATTAGTGAAGGCATTTTTGTATATTTATTATATTTTTTAGGTTTTAAGGGTAAACCATTATAAATTTCGTCCATTTATGCAAATCACAATTTTTTAGACCATTTTTTGGGTGATCATCAATAATAAAACATTTTTAAGAAAAAAAAATTAAAAAACAGCCACCCAAATTTGAAAAAAAAAAACAAAAAATTTGCTCCAAATATCATCCTCCACACGCGCCAGCAAAGTTTTGTATTTCTGTCTGTAAAGTTTATATAATATATACTGTATAAATAAATATATCGTAAATATTACAGATATAAAATTTATACTGTATATATGATATAAACTGATGAATGGTTACCGGTGGGTGTGCGCGCCACTCTCTCTCAGCGTGAGAGTCTGTTTTTTTTTTTAAATCGTGTCTAGAGGTATTTTTGATGTTTTTTTAATATTTGTGGCCATTTTTTATGATTTTTTTTCAAAAATTAGCTATTTATTAAGATTACTAATTTTTTTTCTACAGTAACCTATTTACCTAATTTAGCCAAAATTCAAATTGAACGAGCTGTCACAAAAAATCCAACCACTTGAAATGGATCCAAGCTCAATGATTAATGGTTAGTCATCAAGATTAATGGGCCTGCTTGTAAGCCCAATACTAAATATCTTTCAACTTAATTAATAATTTAATGATCTTACATTGACCAAGTTTTTTTACTACGTTTTAAACAATCAAGTGATATGTCAACAATTTAGATATTTATATTTTGTGATTCATTAAAATTATTTGACCAATTAACTTATGAATGATTGACGCTTCACTTGATCATGTATGACTTGATCAATAACTTGGTTGGTGTGGAACTACTCCTAATAATTTTCGCATTGAATAAACTCTAAAGAGACTTAGATATGATTCGATTATTTTATTCTTCTATACAGTAGAATTTTTTTTTTGAAAATATAATTATAATGTTATTTGAATGCTTGTTGATTGAATGAAATATAGTTATAATAAAAACAATTTTTTCAGAACACAAGAACGACGAGCTTACGCATTCCTTGTAAGAACTACAAGCTTGCATTAGAACTATCATTTTCTCCACTTGTAGTATGTTGTGATTGATATAAATTGATCTTCTTTCTTGATACGAAATATAAGTATCATCAAACAATTAAATGGCCCTACAACGCACAGTTATAGAATCAATTTTCAACATAAGAAAGAACTCTATCAACAACTTAGGATTCTAATCACATCAACTCTTCCCTCTAAGAGCCCTAAAAAATCAACCAAAATTTATAAAGCTGCTGGGAATTGCAATGTGATATGTGTTTCCCAAAGAGACTACCATTCTATTCTCCATAGTTGAATAACCAATGTAACTCCAATTGCACAAAGACTAAGAAAGATGAATGATTGTATGGCTTCTTGGGTATGGAATTTTGCTAAAACCCTAATGAATGATATCGATAATTGAGAGGAGACAAAGAAGATATTGTTGGAGATACACAAAATCATAGACAGATTACCTAACATAATGTTCACTGTTTTTTCAGTCCCAATGACTTTGTCTTCTTACTTATGGACATATATGTAATTAAATGTACAGGATCATAGTCTTTTCCGTTGTATTAGGGTTCATCCCCATCATATATGTACCTAATTGCATGTGATTCGTTTCTCTTTTTAGTATATGGCAGATCCGTCTTTCACGCATTGATCGGTTTTATTTTCCTTCTTGCAATGAGGGATTGATGTTTCGTTTCATTTTCTTATCTCAATCATGTATATGTGAAATGAATAAAACATATCGAGAATGAGAAAAGAAAATGGTTTGTTGTGACACTTGTGGAGAGACGTGAAGAAGGAAAAAACGTGAAGAAGGAAAGACGTGAAGAAGGAAAAACGTGAAGAGGGAAAGACATGAAGAAGAAGGGTGTGAAAAAGAAGGAAAAAAATCTAAAACACAAATCAATTAAAATAAGGGTATACAAGTAAAATAACAAAGAGAAACTTAATTACCTGAATTTTCTCTTCTCCGCTTCGATCATATGTGCAAAATAAAAAAAAATGATACTATATAAAAACAAAACTTAAACTTGATTAAATCCTCGATTCCCCAAAGTTTAGTCTAGTTTATATAAGTTGGGCTAAGAAATTTAAACATCGAATTCAACCTAGTAATTTATAGATGAGATTTCGGGTCTTACATAAATTATTCTTGATGGATATAATTAAATAATGACATGTTTATTTGTATTTGGAATCATATAAAGTTTGGAATCGGTTTTTCTAAGAATCGGATGAAGAATTGGATAGTCATGAATCAAAATCTAAAATCAGATTAATGCATTTATTAACCGTTAGAAGTCAGAATCAGAAATTAGATTATTGAGAATAACAATGATTGTTTGTGTGTACTAAATCAATAAATCGGAATAAACATATGACATTACTAAAATGTATTTTAAAGAAAATAAGTAGAAGAAGTGAAGGTTGGTTAGATAAATATTGAAGGAATAATAAAATTTCACAATTCATACTAAATGAATCAGAAATATAGAATCATATTATCACTTTTTTTTATCAAGAATCAATTTCATGCAGTAAAAAAGAATCCATTTCAATCAAAATTGTAGACTCACTTTAAATCAGATTTTAAAAATATAGTAAACAATTAGAGTGATAATTTTAAATCATTTTTAATGAGAATCAAATAAACAGTATGAGACTGTTTGGTAAGAGTTTCCTTAGCCAAAACCCCGAAAAATAAACAATGTTCTTGTCGGTATGAAAACTGAAATAAAAAATTTGGATTTCCTCGAATCTGAAGAGAGGGTTTCAGATTATTTCAGCAATTGGGATTACCTAGTTTTACAAACAAACGTTTTTCCTTTAAATTTATCTCATTTTTTTATCAATCTTAATATTCAGTAATCTAACCTCTCTTTTTTTATACCAAGTAACCCTTTGGATCATTTTTTCACCAAATCCTGATTGCAAACAGTGCATTAGGCAAATCTGTTATATTTTATTGTTCATAGTTTACTGAAACTTGTAAGAGAAAAATAAAGTAATCTACCATCTTCTATGCATACAAGTTTAATTAAAACCCATTTTTCATAAATTTAAAGAAAGCTGATTGTTTCTAATATATATATATATATATATATATATATATATAAACGACCCCCTAATTAGTTTATTTCTGTAAATAAAGATGCATACAAGTTGAATTAAAACCCATTTTCCAGAAATTTAAAGAAAGTTGGTTGTTTCTAATATATGTACACATGCACACACATACATACACGCCCGTAGTGCGCCCACACACACATGTAGGCACAAATATTTTCTATTATTTTTTTGACAATTAAGTAAAAAATAAAAGCAAAGAGAAAAAAACAATTCTTTTGTGTGCTTAAGTTATCCTCACCCTTAAAACTTGTGTTTATGTCATTTACTTAACTTCACCCTTTAACTTATACTTTCTTGTCATTTTTGGTTTCTCTAATTTTTGTTAATCCCATAAAAATGGTAATGAGTGAGTAAATAGGTAGGCAAGAATTTGGCTTTAATTCAACTCTAGCACAGTCATTAGTCGTCTTCACTAATATGGGTCCACTAGAAATAGGTTTGATTCACTTCAATCTCTCACACTGTCAGGCATGCCAAAGAATTCAAGTACTTGTTAATATAACTATTTTTACTTTATTTAAATAACTAATTAAGTAATAAATTGTGTTTATCTACTTAAAACAACTTTTGATTGCAATGAATGATGACTTAAACTTTGTTGACTTTAAGGGAAAAATCTAGTTTAGAGAATCTAGTTCAACCAATTATATAAGAGTTGTAATCATTGTTAATTTAACTTGCTTTAATTTAGAGCCATCTATGCTTGAGAATGATAATAAAGTGAACATAAATTTAATCAAGTTATTATGGTGATTATGATGGATATTTATTTTAATTTATGGAGAAATTAATTGTTATATATCTCTTTCAACTTTATAAATTAATTATCAAACTATGAAAAGAGTTCACCTAGTAGCATCATATGTCATTTCATTTGATAAATATTGTTTTCTAGTGCTAAAATAGTAATTTGTGTTAGTTTACACGATTCTAAAACAGTAATTAATTATTTCCAGAATCTATGAAGGCAAGTCATTCCTATTAGACTAATTAAATTAGCGAAGAATTTCTCACTCTTCCAGCCTTGCCCTAAAAAAATTGTTTCAAAATGCCACCAAAAGCTTACCACTATAGGACCGTTAGGCTTTTAGATCATCCATGTGGTCAAAATAATTTTAGTCAGATCAAATTTCAGAACAAACTTATTAATAGATCAGTGAGTTACTAATAATTTATGTTAAAATATATTTACTTAATTAGGTAAGATGAACTTCTTCCAATCTCTTAATCATAGTAGAATTATTCTTCTAGGGAAAATCTATATAAGAACCGTTTGACTTCACTTAAAGTTATAGTTTAAATTTTTAAGTTGTAATTTATTTAAATTTAAATTTAATTTATTATTTAAAATATATTTGATTTAGCTTATTGTAATTAACTTTAAGTTATAACTTATTTTAAATTGATGTTTGATAAATAAGTGAATAATTAAATTATTTTAATTGAAATACTTTAGTATCCCTCGTAATGATATAACTTACATTCAACTCGTTTCTTTAATATCTATTTTTTTCAAATCGTTAAATGTAAACGAGAATCATTCCAACCCGTCTGTTTCCCTGACCCGACCTGACTCGTGACACGTTATGGCCTCGTCTCCCCGATTCTTCAACCTAACCTGGCTCGACTCCCCGACCTGACCCCGTACCGACCCGACTCCCAGACCCCGACTCCCCGACCTGACCCCGTACCGACCCGACTCCCAGACCCCGATTCCCCGACCTGACCCTGTACCGACCCGACTCTCAAGCCCCGATTCCCCTACCTGACCTTATACCGACCCGACTCCCAGACCCCGATTCCCTGACCTGACCCATGTCCCACCCGATCCCGGTTCCCCAACCCCAACCTGACCCAGCTCCTTAACTTGGCATGACCGTATGTCCTCGACTTATTCCTGACCCAACTCCCTGATCTATCTTGACTCGTGCCCCACCCTACCCGACTCCCCGACCAATGACCCTAACTCGACATGTGTCTCCAATTTATGACCCGTCCCAAACCGAATCTCATCTCCCCGACCTGGCCCCCACTCCCCGACCTGAGTCATCAATTGTGTGTACCCGACCCGGCCATCGAGATCGTGTTCCCGGCTTGACCCGATGCCCCAGACCCACTCGGCTTGTGTCCCACCCGAACCCACTCCCCTACCTAATCTGATTCGATTCCCCATCATGTGATCCCGACTCGATTCTTTTCAATAAAAAAAATCCTTCTCAATTGCAATTATAAAAGCAATTATAAGTATATTAAACCCCATGACATAAATTTTTACTACTCTCGGCCCGACCTGACATGTGTTCCTGACCCAACTCGACTCCCCGACCCATCCCAGCTAGTTACTCGTTCTGAATCGTGTCCCACACGAACCTGACTCCCCAACATGTCCTGACCAGACTCCCTAACATGTCCTGACTCGGCTCCCCAACTTGTGCCCCGACACGACTGCCCGACCCATTCCTTCGACCTGGCACCACCACTCCAGTTCAAAGCAGTACGGTTTTATTCTCATTTGGTAGATCTATCTTAAAGAAGAGATGCATGTTCGTGTAATTTAAAAAAAATATGGGGGTAATTTTGAAGATGTGGAAAAATTAAAAGAATTTCAAGTTAAAAAATTATATTAGTTTGGCTTAAAACTTATTAGTTTTTTTAGCTTAGATAAGCTGCTAGCTTATTTCAATAAGTTGTGTCAAACATTCTCTTAAAATAAGCTATTTACTTATTTAAGCTATAAGTCATAGACTGCAGCTTATAAACTGAGTCAAACGGGGCTATAGTTAAATTGTTGGCGTTTAGGGATGACAAAAATATCTGCGGGTAGTTGACTTAATGAGTGAGTTTATAATATCATAAATGAGTATGAGTACTTTTTTTCCTCATTTTAAATAGATAGGGTATGGATTATACCTAACGGGTATTGGATACCCAATGAGTATTTGACAAAAATACTCACATATATTTGACTTAATGAGTGAGTTTAAAATATCATAAATGAGTATGTGTATTTATTGGGTGAATATTTTTTTTACTCATTATAAATTGGTAGGGTATGGGTAATATACAATGGGTATTGGGTACTCATTTAACATATTTCAAATATTTATGTTACGTACACAACCACGACACCTGTCTCATCCCGACTCGACCCCGACTCCCTGACCCAGTGTTCCGACCAGACCTGGGCCAAGACCTGACCCAACCCTGATCCCATGCCACACGGTTTTTGTCCTCAACACGGGATGGGACGAGACCGAAAAAATCTTGTCCCATCTCATTCGGGACAAGGTACATTTGGAAAATTAATATTGTGTAGTTTGTACATACTATATTAATATAGTGTTAATCATCAATATACAAATATAAATTAAGTACCAATGTCTTAATAAGTACTACTCATACTCACACATTTAATTTAATATAAGTATGACTAATTCCCTATCCAATACCCACCCATTGCCATCCCTAATGGCGTTGGCCCTGTTAATTCCCCCTACATGCTTCATCATTAAGGCTAATAACTTGTTTTATCAAAAGGAAAAAGAATGTAAAATAACCCTCGTTAGGATCATAATTACATTTGATTCATACTACAATTAATTTAGGATAATTAGTAAATGAACGAATAAAGGGAGGTATGGAAACAAAATACAAAGTAAAATTTCAACTTTCATAAATGTAGTCTAACGTCCCTGATAATATACAATTTAAAACATGTTGTACAATTCAGGTAGACGGAATTACAATGATTTAAACTTATTTCATTAGAGAATATATTGATAGGTAAAACAATTGGATTAGCCTTTATTTTCTCATGCAAGCTACTACTTAAGTAACTTCAAAAAGTTTGAACAATTCTTTAATACTTGTGAAAAAGTATTCCCGATAAATCGTTTGGTAGAAGATTAACAGTAAATGATTTTAAAAATAAGATTGTGAAAATACTATTATGAAAAAGTAAGATAATCAAAGAGTTAAGATTATTACGCTTGGTACACATAAAATATTATAGTCAAGTGTTGAGATATTAAATATTTATGTACAACTTTTCAAATATACTCTTGAGAGATTGTAGTTGAGAGATTGTAGAAACTAGGGGTGTTCAAGCTTATCCTGAACCGACTGAACCGAAAATGACCGTTTCGGTCGATTCTTTATATGTGTTCGGGTGAGAGAACCAACGATTCGGTTTGGTTCAAATTTTTGGTGATTTTCGAACTGAACTGAACCGAAACATTAAATTTATTTTTTATATATAATTTAATATAAAACCGAACATAACCGAACCGAAACAAAGCTTTGATCTTATATTTTTTCAATAATATCATTTAAAAATGATTTAAAATTTTATTTTTAATTAATAATACTATACCGAAAAATTGAACCGAAACTCACGGTTCGGTTCTTTTGACATGAACGGTTTGGTTCTATTTTATTGCCAAACTGAAGTTTCAATTCAGTTTTTTACTAAAAAATAACCGTAAACACCCCTAATAGAAATAAAGAAAAAAATTGTAAACTTTAGGAAAAAAGGTAAAAAAACAAATTTCTAACATTTGAAAGTCCCAAATTTGGGGGTTTCATTATACCCTCCTTTGAGGATAAGTGAATATGCAAATAACTTTTAAATTTTTCTTCAACCAAAGAAGAGTTTTCAAATTTGACGAGAATCTTCCTACAGTTAAAATCTCATGCCAAACACTCCATTATTTTTTAGTTCACGTTTGAATCTAGCTAGTTTCCCTCTTTTGATTTACGCATCTCATACTTCGCATTTTCTCCTTAATATGTTCTATGTGGCACTGACACACGGATCTTGTCAATAATCTAATTAGTGAGTACATGGTTATTTCTTATATACTTGATGACTAATCAATTTATTTTTATATCATCATCATAATTAACATAAATGATGAACATATGAGATGGAATAACTTAACGACACATGATAAAGATATAGGTGGATAAAATTTGTTTGGATCTTTTATTTTTTTTCTTTTTAACAAAAAATGATTAAATCTTTTAATTTAAAAAAAAAAAAGAATCTCAGCCCTTGAACTGAAGATGAAGATGACTATTTCATTAGAATATACAAAAAGCCGATGGTACATAACACATCAATCATCATAGTGATTCTTGTTGCTATATTCTCAACAGCACTTGTGTTTAGTTTTTTTCTTTTTTCGCTTCCATTAAAAATAGAAAAGAGAAGAATATCTTCAAAGTCAATGTTAGTGTGATATTATTGAACGAAAAAAAACCCCCAAAAAGAATATAGAGAGAAATTTCCAACATCAAGAGAAAAAGCATTGAAAAGGGCAACCCAACATGCATGAATGAGGCATAGTACCCAACCTCCAATAAGAGTAAGAGTAAGACAAGGGCCTGATTTCCCTCTCCCTCTCATTCCCATATTCATAGGTTACCCTATTTCTACTGTTCCTCCACATTTGAAAAAAAAATGTTCTTTCTTTTTTTAGTCTTGATCATCATCACCTTTTTAGTCTCCCATTCTCTTGTTATTCTTTTATTCTCTTTTATGTATCAGGTTTCACCTTTATTCCTTGGAGTCTACTAGTTGTTAAAATAAATAATTTAATTAACTCAAAGGTGCTAGGCTCATAGAAAGTTTGTGCCTTTGGAGAGTGTTAAAAAATAATTTGTCTTAACCTAACAAACGTCTGAACTTTTGAGTCTGGAGAATAATTTAACACTAGTTTTTCATTTTCTTTCACTAATTTTCTTTGATCTGCTAGACCTAGAATACGCTTAGTTTGTTTTTGTACATTATAGTTAGCATTTTTAAAAGTAATTCTAGATAATTAAATATTCTATAAAATTAGACACACACACATATATACATACATATATATATATATATATACATACATATATATATATATATATATATATATATATATATGTATGTGTTGGAAAATAACTGTATAATTCTTTGATCAGTATTCTCAATTAGATAGAGTTAATTAATGATTGTATTTCATGTATAGTTTTATTATGGTCTTGAAAATATTATATAAATGTAAGGATTTACTATTTAGATATGTTTGAAATAATAACACCATGTTTGAAGAATTCGGATCAAAACTTGCATTTTTGACCTTGGGAAGTCAAAAGGGCATGCGAAGTTAGTTGGTGGAAATTATTATAATATAGAGTACATTTTACCAACATCTCTTGTATTTCATTTCAGTGATTAAAGAAAATAGTTAGATCAATCATAGTGAAAGAAGGGGTTTACTAGTATTTCCTCTTCTAATTCTATTTTTGGATTTTTTCTGTGATATGTACTTTCTGTCTTTGAAGATAGAGAGAATGCTAGTTCAGGAGCCTAATTTTGTTGATTCATTCATTCAAAGAACAAGAGTGTGTGATAAGAAAGTGCTCTTCCTTTAGGGATAAATTCAAGTAGCATTTTATAAACTGCTTTGATTGATTAAGATGAGAACTTCACGCAGGTTGTGTATGTCACGTATATTTGTTAATCTATGGTTTATGAGTTGGGCTGGGCCTCCATGTCTTTGTCTCTGTGTGGTTCTAAGCTAGGAGCGGTTGGAATTTCAGTCCTACTCATAGACTAGGTACCTCTCCTTCTCTTCTCTTATGAGAGATAGGCGTTATACACCCATTTCTCTTTAGACAAATGGTTGTCCCATTCCATTGCTGGAAAATACAGGGTGGGATTCAGCCGTGTGGTGAATGAAACAAGATTCATTAAATGAGTTGACGCTAACCTCCGGCTCTTTAAGAGAGTAAAGGTTGTCTGCATCACTAGATTAACTAGAATGAATAGTAGCAAAAGCTAGGGGCCCACATAGACTATTCAGAGAAGGTATGCTAATCAATGATCTACCGATGTAGTTAGTGTTACTGAAGCTGCTGCTAGATATGTGTTATTGGTTTAACTGGCTCTAAACCCTCCCGCCCGATAAAGAAATGCCATTTCAGGTGCTTCATGAGATCATCAAAAGACCGTCGCATCATAAAATACCTCTTTCTATACGTGCTCTTTGACATATGAGCCCTCTCTTGTTGCATTTAATAAGCCAACTTCTTTCTAAGACATCCTTGCCAATGAGGCCTTTAATTGGTTTCAGATTGAACTGAGTCTAGTTAGGAAGTAGGCGTGCCTTCTTATACTGACATCAGTCTAGATCAATGCCTTCCCATAATGGAGGTGAAGTGTCCTTAATGAATCTAAGCCGTTGTGACCACAATCTTATATTTTTATGTACATGTGATGAAAATCAAATGATTTTTAGTAGAGATTTAGATAAAATAAGAAATTGATATACCGTCTCTTGTATCTTATATTATCCCTTCTTAGATTATCCATTTTTTATGAAAAAAAAGTTTCTTATATCACACAAAAGTAACTTCGTGTATCACAAAAAGTTCAATGAGCTTATTATGTGAATAAAGTAAAATTAAAAGTCAAGTCTATAAAGAGATAGATAACTAGATTCATTTATCCACGATCAGGTTATGTTTTTTTGATCCACTGTTGCAATATGAATGTAAATAATGAAAAAGGAATACAATGGAGAAACAAAAGAATCTAAAATTTTAAAAGAATTTTCTAAATTGAAATCAAATTATAAATTTAATAAATCAAAAATGGAAATAGTTATTTCAATTGAATTTATATATGATTGATTTATATATATTTCATTTTTCCTTTTCAATATCTTCTTTATTAATAGAATATTTCTATTTGTTATCAATTTATGAAATATCTATTTATTAATATTTTAGTTAAATATATGAAATTCAATATATGAATAATAATTATAATAATTTAATATAGAAATAATAATAATTATAATAATTTAATATAAGTATATAAGACAAAGATAAAAGAAAGAAAAACTAAAATTACGGACTTGTGTTGGATTGACACTATAGAGATAATCAACATAAATATAAAAAAGGTAAAGGTGTAGACGAAAAAATCACTTAAGAAATAAGTAGGAAAAAATCTCAGGTTTATTCAACTAATAAATAAATGGGAATAACATGAAAAGTCTTTTTCAAAATCTAGTATTACGGGCGTTATGACGATATATGAGAGGAATGGAGAAAAATTCGTGATTGGTGTAGTAGGGAAGATCTGTTTATGATATAGTTCAAGAAAGAGAGGCGTGTTCAATGGTTTTCTTTCTTTCTCCCGCTCGATCGATTCAATGCCTATAATTTTAGAGATAACAGGAAAGCCTTCTCTCGAATTTGAAGATATGACACAAATAATGACTCTCTTCGTCGGGATGTCCGCAAGTTAGGCAAATGTAAGATTTTTTATATTCGGTAGAGGACAGACTGAAACTGTGTCCCAACCAAGTTAAACTAGTCATGCTTTTAAGCGTGTGCCCGGAAACATAGGCCGACTGTTGAGGCAGAAACTTTTAATAACTTCACTAACTAATTACACACGCCTTTCATCCTCTGTGACTTAATTTGAAAGTTTAAAAATACCATTCTCAATTTGATGTTTCATTATTTCTTGATCCAATCAATTTTAAATTTTATCTAGAAAATTATTTTAGACATATTACATAAATTATAATATATAAACAAATAAAGTTAGAAATTTAATAAGAAATGATATATCAGTATAGTTTTCTTATGAATATCTCATGTCTATTTTAAGAAGGAATTAAATTATATAATTATGTGTGAGCTATAAAGAAACTATTTGAGAAAAAAATAAATAAATAAAGAAACTAAAAAATGCGTCTGAAAACAAAGTTAGGCTCAGGGAACGTGACACCGAGCCTGCCCCTGCCCTTGGTTTTATAGGTCCTAAGCACTTTTTTGACTTATCAGTAAGAAGGACTAGGGAGTGCCCCTGCATTTATTTTTTGTACTTTTGGTATCTATAACTTTTTTTTACTCTAAATAGCTAATGCCCCTCGCCATTTAATGCTCTTTCTCTTCAAAATTGTTTTAGTAAAAACTAAACAAATTGTATTGAAAATTTAAAAGATTAACAACACTTAAGTAATTGAAAATGTTCGATTCTTGTAATAATTTACATTTTCATATATGAAGTCTATATGATTTACTTTCTTTAATAGATTTCAACTTGTCAATTAATTCATAAACAATATTTCAAATCAATTAAACTCAAACACGCCCTTGCTAAACTTATCTTGGAGTCAATTTAAAAAATAAAAAAAGAGGAAAAGTAAAATGTACAAGAATAAGGGTGAAGAAATTAAAATAATAAAATATAAACTTTGTTTCCATGGTTAACTTTCGATTTATGATAATTAAAAAAAGATTCTCTATGCAGATATACAGAAATATACACATATGTGTATTAACCAACAACTTTGAGTTAGGGTGTCATTTTTTATTTTTTTGGGTCAAAGAAGGTTCCATGGGATATATCTTGCTTAGCCCACTTATCACATTAAATCGAAAGAAAACAAGCAAATTTATTAACATAATACATAATTTAATTGTAATTAGAAATACATTTGGTCACGCAAAACAATTTGAGAATTGAGTATGAAATATTTAATGTTTTTTTTTGCATGGCTTCAAAATTAAATCATGACCCAAATATAGAAATATTAGAGGAGAATTACAATTGAGTGTGTATTTGCCAATCTTGAGCTTTAACATTTAATTTGTGCTATAAAAACTAGATAGAGCAGGCATACATTAGTTAATAAAAAAAAGAGCATGTTTAGCTTGAGATTTTTCGAAGAAATTTAATTAATTAGATTGGAAATGGTGTTTCTCACCTAAATTAGGTTTATATTAGTTTTGATTTTGACAATTATCCTTCTTTTCATTATCTGTTTTTAAGATTACCTAATAAAATCCAACCCTCCGGCCAAGAAAAACATATTTCATGCATGAGTAATATTACTAATCCTTGTATCCCTACAATTTAGTCAATTTGATATTGTTATAGTATTTTTAGTATCACACAATTTTTCTTTAAACTATGTAAAATGAATAGACACAGATCCAAGATTATAAGATAGAATCGAGTCGATGTGACATCAATAATGTAAAATGATCAAATTTAACTATCAATACAATACGATACCTGTAATGCTACTAAAACACAGACAAAATGGGAAATATGAGTATTTTTTGGAGTAAATAATAACTATAAAAACATTTCAGTGTACAGGCATTTTCTCTTAAAAAAATAAAAGATAGAGTGGTTAAGTTAAGAACAAAATTTTGTAACAAAGGAGAAATGTCAAGACTAAGGTTTACACTAGTTATGTAATTATTTGTCGATAAGTATCTAAACTTGGTCAAATGAAATACGTGGCAGAATTTAATTAACATAATTACGTGTCAAATTTTGATTGGCAGAAAATCTTCTCTCTCCCTAATCTGGCAGTCTATCTCTCTCTCCTGGCCCTTCTAAAATGGGTAAGAGCAGGGCCGACCCTACTACTTGCAAAAAAAAAACAAACACTGCAACTGCGGGACAAACAAGTTTTACTATTTCATTTCTCTTTAAATTTATTATACGTAATAATTTATAAATTAATATATTAAATTATGAGATGATATATTTGTTAAAATAATATTTTTTAATAAGAAAAAAAATAAAAGTGTGTTGCACGTAATGAAGTAAACAAAAGAATTTGTTAATGTAAGATTCTAAAAGAAGAAAAAATACTAAGCATATACATATGTGCACAAATAAATTATACATAAGAGAAACATTATTCCTACAATTCATAAAAACATATCATATTTCGTTTAGATATATATAATTCTTTAAAATTCTCTTAGGTTTAATTAGTTTTAACCAATAAATTTACATTTGATACATTTTTTAAATTTTTTTCATGCTTCTTTATTCAGGCATGTTATCATCAATGACTCTAAGTTATATAAGTGACTGTTAATCTAGTTTAAATTGTTAGCGTTCAACATTTTACATTTATGAAAATACATTATCGAAGTAGGGAGGTAGTTTTTGAAAAAAAATTTCTATCCCCCTTAACTCATTTATATTTACTATAGATAATTTAATTTGATAAAAAATTATTAATATTTAAATTTTGAAACATAAAAAGGCTAAAAGGTTTTGGTCATCTAAAGTTTATTTTAGTTATCAATATAGTCTATGTATGTTAAGTTTTACTTAAGTACTCAAATAATTTAAAATACTTCAATTAATTCTTTCTTTTAGATGATCGAAACATACTTGGTGTTAGTTATAAAAGTATTGAAAAAAATATTTTTATATTTCTAAAATATCAAATATTAATTAATTTTTTTATAATCTACTCTCATATATCTCAAAAAGACTGCTTTTTATTTCTATTTTGAGAACATGATAAATAAGTTATTGAAACTCAAAATATGTATATATGTGATATCATATAATTTAAAGATGAACTAGATATTGAATACTTGAATATAGATATTCTAAAATGTGTCAGCATAATTAAAATTTCTCGATTCATCTACTAATTTTTATAGTCAATAACTTAATTAAAAAAAGTCTAAATTTCAATAACCCAAACAATTTCAATTATCGATTCCCAATCGGAGTAAATTTGAAGATTTTTTGACATAAATTTGGAGCACTTTGATAGATTTTGAGGAAGTAAAATATCTAATAAAATGAACAACACAGTTTCTCTCTCTAAAAGTTTTCTCTCGGATGTAAATTTATAATTTTTGACATCATTCTCCTCCTACATCTCTCGTTCTCTCTATTTTCTCTGCGTCTTCTTGCATAGCATTTTCCTGTTTTCTCCATTTTTCCATTTTCAATCCATCTTTCTCTCTGTTGGAAAGCTTAGGGTTTTGTTTCTAACATTGGCAGCAACAACTAGGCAAGAAGTATACGGGTATGAAATTGTTTGTGAAGTTCAATTTTATCAGTCGACCTTAATTTTTTTTTTATCATTTTTACCTAGAACATCTTACTGCTGTTGATCTATTTATGTTTTTGAGTTTCTCTCATGTTGAATTTTCTCATCATTTTTGGTTTCGGTAATTTGGTTCTGTGGATTGTGTAATTCTCAGGTGGTGGTTTGGTGGGCATCTGATTAGGTCCAGTGTGTATTTTGGATACCACGTGTTGATCTGTTTTTTGTGATTTGAGAATTTTGACAGGGTTTGTCCGAAACATATTGTTGGGTCTTGAAATGAACTGGTAATACTTGTTTCGTGATCACTGTATAGGGATAAAGGGCGGTCTGGGTGTGTATGTGCCCTAGGGTGACCGCAGCTGTGGTGGTGAGAGTAGGAATTAGGAAAGGATGACGGATTATCAACCACTACAACAGAAACCTGATTCCACTGATGCCCGTGCTGAGTTTGAGAGAGGATTGGAGGAATTGATGCGTGGGCACTTGGATGATTGTATGTCATTTGCTTCATGTAGCTCCGCTGGCAATCAGGAGGTTGAGGAAGATGAAGGCGATCAGCTTGTGAGGAGAAGACGAAGGTCTGACATTGAGGGTGATGATTTGGCAGAGTCTTCTGCTGCACGACGGCGACACTCACGAATTTTGAGCCGCTGGGCTGCTCGGCACGCGCAAGAGATGATGACAACAATTGAAAGGAGGAATCGTGAGTCTGAGTTGATGGCACTTGCAGGGCTGCACACGGTCTCGATGCTCGATTCCTCCTTTTTGAGGGAGTCGCAGTCTCCAACATCAAGGCGTCAGGGAGCTGTAGAGGCTCCAAGCACTCAAGCCTCTGCAATTCTACAAATGTGGAGGGAACTCGAGGATGAGCATGTATTGAATCGTGCTCGTGAAAGAGTGAGAGAAAGATTGAGGCAACAAAGAAGTGTCGATTCTGCAACCAATATGTCAAGTACGAATATGTCAGATAGTCGAGGGAGTGAGAATCAAGAAAGCTTGGGGGATGCGACTGAGAGTGAAAATGAGTATGGAACGTGGACTAATGATCAGATGGCCTCACAACATGAAAGGGGTGAAAATAATGGCTCTAGTAGGGAGCAATCTCCTGATCTCGTTGATGTTGAGAGGGAAAGAGTGAGGCAGATCGTTAGGGGATGGATGGAGAGTGGCGTTACTGATCCTTCGTCTAATGTTTCTCAGAGAAGTAATAGTCCCAGAGCAGAATGGCTTGGGGAAACAGAGCGTGAGAGGGTGAGGATTGTTAGAGAGTGGGTGCAAATGACAAGTCAACAGAGAGGAAGTCGTGGTAGCCGGAGAGAAGATCAAGCCACTGGACATGGTGCTCAAGTTGATGGAGTTCGTGATGGATTGATTGCTGACCAGGATGAAGGCCAACCAGAACATATCCGCAGGGACAGGTTAAGGTTGCGTGGGAGACAAGCCATTCTTGATTTGCTTGTACGGATTGAGAGGGAAAGACAGCGGGAACTTCAGGGACTGTTGGAGCATCGAGCTGTCTCTGATTTTGCCCATCGCAATCGTATTCAGGTCAGTAGTCAATTTTGAATATGTAGTTAATTTTATGTTTTCACATTGAATATGAGCATCTTCTTATTTTGGATCATAAAGCATTTATCAATAGAGTAGAAATTGACTGCGGAGTGTGGATCATCCTTTTTTTTTTTCGTCTATCAGAATTGTTGCATTACTCAAACAAGTGGCCCATGTTAATATTATCTGCGAACACATTACTGATCAACAGTTAGTATCTTCAAGGGATACATTTTCAGGGCTTCCTCTTCCACTTTTCTTTTTAAAATTGATATTCGTGGCGTTATCAAAGTCAGCATCACTTTGTTGGTTTAACTAAAAAAGTCTAATTGCTTAATAGTTAATAATCTATTTTTTCACTCTAATTTCCACTCATAATTTTGTTCATTTGGAATTTACATGGTTGAATGTAATCTATATGGGTCTAGAATGGTAATACACGGGGATCTTCTGAATGCTGTTCAATTCCTTTTACTTTGGTTATTTCTAGTATAATTATAAGTTTCTTCCTTGTGAAGTTTGAATATAATTAGCTATTTGAAAATTCAAACTAGTGGACCATAAATTAAACACCATCTCGTTCATTATGTGAATAAGAATAGCTCAGTGATTACTGAACAAGTGTGATGATAATTACATAAGTTTTACTGAATATGTTATTCAAGACTATAATGTGAACTTTTTAATCAGAAAGAAATGTTGTTTTCACCAGGTAGATATATCTTGAATTCATCACCGAATTATACTTTAAATTAGACTTTTACCTATGTAAAACTGAAAAAGTTAAACCGATTTTGAAATGTAATATGTTCATGTACATGAGAGAACTTTATTTTCTAGTTTCTGCATTGGACTCTTGTGTCAATTTTCGCCAGTTCTTGTTAACCAAATCTGATTTATCAAATTTTTGCATTAGATCATTACTTTGTTCCTAAATGTGCTTTAACGGTTACATGTGATTGCTGCGAATAGTATCTGTAGGCGGTTGTTGTCAAATGTGTTGTTATTGGTTAAAGATTTATCTAACTGAAAAAAATTGGTTAAAATTTAAAGCAAATAAGATCTGTGACATGTATTTCTCTCCTTCTCTCTTTTATATTATGGATCAAGAGTAGTATCCGTACATATCTGCATTATTTACTTGCATCTGTAACTGGGATGATCACTAATGTTTAAACTGTACTCCTATTCAGTCATTGCTCAGAGGTAGGTTTTTGCGAAATGAAACTGAAGATGAGAGGCCACCTTCTATGGCAGCTGGAGAATTGGTTCAGTTACGCCAGCGACACACTGTTTCGGGTTTAAGGTATATAATCTTTTAGCGATAATCTTATTATTTTATGATTACTCTTTCCATTGTTTGAATGACGTGTAGCACCTGTTACTTAGTATCTAGCTTTGTATTGTTGGTTTTGTTTATCCAGAAGATTCAGCTCAGAGTAATGTTGACTTTTCGAAGTTAAACTGGAGTTGTTTGGTCATCTTTTTTCCTTGTAGGTCTGATTGTACATTAGATATATGGTGTATTTTGTAAAGGTAAATTCAATAAATGATAAAATACAATGGAAAAAATAGATTGTCTTTTGGTGGGCAGATGCAACTCATTTACCCATGGTGAATTGGGCTAGTGATCCTATCCTTGCCTGGCTCTCTTGATGGAGAAGGAATTGCTATTCACCACAAGATTATCGACTTTTGCAAATTTCATATATGGTGGATTATTGGTTTTCGGACAGTGAAATATTTATGTAGGGACAGTCACAGTCTGGAAAAGAATCTATGGTTTATGCTATTGGTCTGGGCGGGGTTATTACGACTATCAAACATTGAATAATTGCACTGTCAAGAATCAAATAAATTGAGGAAATTTGGAACAATAAGCTTCTAAACATTTTATCAACTTCTTATTGATATTGGTCACTTCAGCCACCTTTGAGAATCTTCTTTTAAGTGCTCTCATTGGCCGAATTTCCTCCTTGATCTGTATCCTAAGTTCAATACTAGCCATTCTTTGATAATAGTCAAAAACAAATTTTCTGCGAACTCTTTATTTATGTGGGAGCTATAATATTATTAGTAGTTTTACAAGATAGATGAAGTGGAAGGTCTCTACTGGATGCTTTGAGTTCTATAATAGCAAGGGACTAAGGGAGTTGTGCAAAAGCCGTTGCGAATATTGCTAAATATAGATTCTGAATAGTTTCCTTCGAATGTATAAAGAAACTATCATAAACTTTGTCTAACTGAAACCCTAGAAATGAAGTGGAACCTGATTATAACACTGTGGATGTACTGCTTTTCTGTAACTGAAGTTGATGTTATTAGTTTGGTTATTCTAGAACTGGTGTAAGTAGGTGCCGTTTATTATCTTTTATATGAGCTGTGAGTTAATGTTATAAGTGTTACATGGCTTATAATAAACTAATTTAAAAGTTCTACCAGACATCAAGACTCTTCAAGATGATTAAAAGTTGTTTAAGATGATTGATGCAAAAATTTAGAATTATGTTAGCCCCTTCGAATATTTCAAAACATTTATGCGCGCACACAATTATTTTCTTGCTAAATTAGTAATATTCATAGTTGAGATGATGGTGATTTAAGTAAGAACTGGTTGTCATTTATGTGCTAGGCTACATGCGTTTTACAAGGCTTATTTCGAAATGAATCGTAGAAGATTATTGTTTGAACTACAATTATAAAATACGATCTATCATTTTACTTATGTTATCTTGTGCTTTTCACAATGATCATAACATATAACTTTACTTTTGTGCATATTAGATAAATGATAAATTATGACTGTGTCAAGTGCATCATGTTATATTCTTAAAATAAATACATTTGAAGGCACTCTCTCTCTTTCCCTCTTTCCCTTCATCACATGAGGGATCAGTTAGGGTCTATACTCATGCATGTCTGGTCCTCTTTGATTTTCTGCATTTTTAAAATGTTGGACACTTTTATTCTAAAAGTTGAAGCTCCTTTTTCTTTTTTATTTAGGGAAGGATTCCGCTCCAGATTGGAAAACATCGTTCGTGGTCAAGTAGGAGGCCAATCTGATACCATAGCTAACAGGGACATCAATGATTCTAGAATTGATCGGCAAGCAAATGCGTCACAAAGTGTGCAATATGAAAATCATGTACAAATCGAGCCTCGGAGTCAGGAAACGGACATAGTTCAGTTACCTAATCAACTGGAAAATTTGGAAAGCAACACAGTAGTTGAGAGTATGAATTGGCAGGAGACTGCAGATCGAGGGGATTGGCGTGAAGAAATGACTGAAGATGATGGAGGAAACTGGCAGCAGGCACCCTATGGCCAGTTCAGTGAGTGGAGAGATGAGAGTGCCGAAGATGCAAGCAGAAGTTGGCAGGATACGGACCATGGTTGGCCCCGTGGAACTAGCAGAAATATAGATGTCAGTGATGCACATCCTCCGGAAGCCCCGGGGGTTTGGCATGAGGATGGCTCACGGGAAGCGGTTGAAAGTTGGTCAGAAGGGCCATCTGATCCCCCAAGAAATCGTCGTGCTGTTCCCATTAGGAGATTGAATAGATTTCATCCTCCTGATGATGATAATGTCTATAGTATGGAACTCAGGGAACTTCTAAGCAGGTATTTGCCATTTTTAGAAGCACTGGGCCTTCATGCATTTAGAACCAGATGACCTCTTTACTTTTGTCATTTATGTGCTTGATTTTTTCCAACCACCTTTGTATTGTAGGAGAAGTGTTTCTAACCTTCTTCGCAGTGGTTTCCGTGAAAGCCTGGATCAATTGATACAATCATATGTGGAAAGGCAAAGTAGATCTCCCATCGATTGGGATTTACACCGAAATCTGGCATCTCCAGCTCCTGCTTCACCAGAGCAGGATCAGGAACAACAGAGGGATGAACAGAATGATGATCAGCGTGATGCCACTATTAGACCCTCTCTGGTCTTTCCATCTCCACCAGTGCCCCCGCCTCAGCCACTTTGGCACCACCAAGACTTGCATCACACCAGCTGGTCTCGTCATAGCATGCATCGTTCAGAAATTGTGAGCACTTCATTTTTTTAGATGTGTTACTACATAGAACATATTTGGTAATAAAATAACTCATTTCTCACCCCCGTTTATTAGGAGATTCATTTAAGCATCAAGTTTCTTGTTTTAACGAATATGAAAACCTGTGACTCAGGCTATGGAGGATAATAGTTCTTTTAGTTTTATGTAGCTTTACTAAAAGCACCATCATTTGAAATTTGTCTCTTGAAGAAATTGGAATCATGATTTCGCTCTGCCTTCTCTATATATCCAGAACAGACGACTAACTATTTTATCAGAAATAACCACATTCCCAATGCCAAATTAATATGGATAAGGGGTACAGTTTAGATATGATGGCCCGTCTCACATAGCTTAGGTTACTTTGAAAGTCCAGAATCAATTAATAACTTCATCTCCTATTCACTTAGAAAGTGATTACTTATTTTGGTACAAGGTTGTAAATTTCAACCTTCTGTTTTTAGAGCTCTCTATTTCGGATTATTTTACTTTGCTCTTAGTTCTGTTATTGTTCTGAGCAGGAATGGGAGATTATCAACGATTTAAGAGCAGACATGGCCAGACTTCACCAAGGCATGAACCATATGCAGAGGATGTTGGAGGCTTGCATGGATATGCAGCTAGAGTTGCAGCGTTCTGTTAGGCAGGAAGTCTCTGCAGCTCTTAACCGGGCTTCGGGTGAAAAAGGTTTGTTACAATCTTAGTGCAGTGCTCCCTTTTTCCAATAGCATATTCTTTTCTTATACTGAGTTAAAAAAGACAATATTTGTGTTATACATTTACATTTATTTATTGTCTTCTGAGTGTTGAGGTTGAGGGGTTAGGATTGGCTGGAAGTAGTAAGAATATGAGCTACTTCTATTAACATTCTGTCATTTTGATTACAAATCTACGAGATTATTAATTTGGTAGGTGGATAAATGTTACAGGGCTGGGAGCTGAGACATCAGAGGATGGGTCTAAATGGGGCAATGTCCGGAAAGGGACATGTTGTGTTTGTTGTGATAGTCATATTGATTCGCTCTTGTACAGGTAAACCTTCTTTTTACTTGTTTTTTCTACCATCCTCACGCCTTGCAAAAAGTCATACATGATAGGAAAAATTGCTATTAGAGTCACTTCTCTAGTTTGACAAATGACAAATAAGTCAATTCTGTTACAAAAAAGTGTTAGTCTGGGTGTGAAAAAACATGATTATCCTTATAACCGACCCGACCCAATTATTGTTTCTAACCTGAAACATAAACTACTTTGGGTTTGCCTATACATTAGTTGAATTCAGGTTTGAATAAAAAAAATGATTTGACCGTTTTCAGAACTGGAAAAATGAGGAGTAACTTTTGTATTACGGTGCTACTTAAACCATATTAGTTTGAATTTTTTTAACGGTTTTGAGTTTTTCTTTCACGAAACTATTGATTTCCTCAACGTGATCAAAATAAAAAATGAAAACTCCTTGCAGATGCGGACACATGTGCACATGTTCAAAATGCGCCAATGAGTTGGTTCGAGGCGGAGGAAAGTGCCCACTTTGTCGAGCTCCCATAATCGAAGTAATTCGAGCATATTCCATACTGTAAACAAAGAAAAAGAAAAAGGTAAACCCCCAATAAGTTCTCTAATAGAATTAATTAGTGTTAAGATCTCAGGGGGATCCCTTTCATGAAGTGGAAACTTTTGAGGATCTTATCTGTGTAGAGTGTTCAATAGTTTGCCCTCTGTTTTTCTGATTATATATATTGAAACTTCTTACAATTGTATAATTGGAATTGCAAATGGCACTGTCCATTCCTCATTTTTTTCTCGTAAATAAATTGTCAGTTTTAATACCCCCCCCCCCTCTCTCTCTCTCTCACACACACACACACTTTATTAGCAGAGCGTACTACCACGTCTTTTCATCTTACAGAAAATTCAAACAAGTATCTTTATTTATCTTTTTGTTTAAGTTTATCAGGGACTAAATTGTTGATTAGCTAGGTGGTGGATTGATATGATTGGTATAGAATAACATATGAAATATTTGTGTTAACTAATGTTTTGGTCCATAAACTTGGACCCTTTTTTCATTTGGTCAATGAACTTAGTTTGTGACCAATTTAGTCTTAAAGCTTTGAACATGTTTTCAATTTGCTATCTACTCTCAACTCTCAACTCTGAGAGTGAAACATGATGATAGTCGATTTCGTATTTCAGATCACCATTACCTTGACTTATCACTCACGGATTTGACAAATGACGTTAGAGGTCAAATTGAAAACAAATTTGAAGTTTAGAAACTAAATTGATCCAAAATAAAGTTTTAAGGAATAAAATGAATAAAAGCCGTGGAATTTTTTTTGGAAAACAAACTTGAGTTGAAACTTACAAAAAAGAGAGTAACACCAATACTTAGTTCTACGTTTTGCCTACTTATTGAGGAAAGCAGAGATGGGAGTAAAGGAGGAACTTTTAGAAGTTGGATATGTTTGAAGAGCTTGAGAGGGTTGACGGAAACATAGTAGAAATTTAATCATGAGTTTTTCTGAGGTGAAGAAAAAAGTGCGAATGAAGCAAGCAACATACATAATTTATTTAAATGTATCAAGGAATTGTTTGCAGGGAGGATGAAATGAAATGAACTTGTATTTTGGAGTTGTTATGAAATAGTAAATAACAAATGGATGAGGATGGTGGGTGGTTTTAGTTCTTTCGATCTAAGAAGTCATTGTTAAATTGGCTAACGGTTGAATAACTACTCAATAACATCGATCATGGAATTGATTGATAGATGGCAAGGTTTACTACTAATGACATATGGCATATGACATCTGACAACATGAACAATTATACCGAGGTCCAATGTCAATATTTTATGATTTTTGAGACAGTGAGATTCGTAATTTAATGGTGTAAAATACCATGTGTTACTCATCGAAATGAGTAACCACAATGAGATGAGACTTCACTCCCAATAATCTATCCTATGCAGTAGAGAATATATGTCTTTTCTTGAAAACATTTGCAGATATTATTAATTCCAAAGTCGTAAATTTAAAGGAATATAAGAACCTCTAGAAGGTTGGATTTGTAGGCTCAATGTATTATTCTTTGCATAACACAAACCGTGATGCTATCTTTGTGTAATATTGTCATACTTTGTTTTGTCATGCTATGACCCACTTCGACGATCCATTCTTGATATATTTTTATAATACTGAAAATTCAATATTTTTCTATGTACATTAATAAGACATGAGCAATGAAAACTTAAATAGATGTACCGTTCACCTAATTCGTGTAATCAATTATTTATATAATAATCTAGTATTGTGTGCCTTAAATATCCGTATTCTCACTGTGGAATGAAAGTAGTGATGGTATGCAATGTTTCAAAGAATCATTAATTTGTATGGTCTAAAGTTGCCACTAATTTTATTTTATAATTAATAATTAAATTCACGCTCAGAAATAAATTTAGAGAACTCAATCTTATTTGTTAGGTACTAGTAATTTTGCTTGATAAATAAACGTGATCTAAATGATTAGATCCCTGATATGAGTTTCGGCCACACTCTTCTTCTTTCTAAACAGACAAAAATTAAATGAAAAGAGTAGATTTTATCATTAATTATTACTATGACCCCTCAATTTAAGTGTCATAATCTCTGAAAATAGAGGAATTAAATGATCATTAATTCTAGTCTATTTTTTTATGGAAGTAAAACAAGTTTAGTTTTTTTCCTAACCAAGAAAAAATGACCAAAATTATTTAGTTGGGAACAATCAATAAGCGTGAGATCTCTCATTCTATTTTTTTACTTCTTTCACAAAAAAATGAAACATAGAGAGACAAAGAAAATGAAAATAATATTTTTTTTTGGTATAATGCATTTTATGGAAAATTATTTAAGAGAAGTTAAAAAATAACATAAACAAATATAAGAAAAAAAAAGGTCATAAAATTACTCTTGGTGGTTACAAAGTTCAGAACTAACTTAAAAATTGACATTTTTACATGTTATTAAATTGATGGGTCATTTTTGCCTATAAATTTTATAATGAGATTATCTGTACCTAAGGTAAATAAAACTCGCATGAATAGTCCAGTTTTTAGAGTCATTTTAAAAAATGACCGAAAAGAATATTAGTGGAAGAATGACCGGTTATTACATATTAGAACGCTTGATTATAACAGCATTTAATTGAATTTACTATTCGGTCTTTATTTTTTTTTAAAGCTCCTTTTGGAGAAATTAAAAAAAAAAAGCTGTTAGTCTTAAAGAACCATGACAATTATTTTTATAGAGTTATTAACTAAAGATAATTTGTTTCTTGCCCAAAATATCATGATTTGATAACATTATGTAGATTTTCTCAATTAAAGATTATAATGGAGGAGTTTAATCACACTGATCCTCCAAAAAAAAGAGCTTAAACGTGCTCTATTTTTAATCCCACAAAACAGAGCTTTATTTTTTTTAGTGATGACTTGATTTGTTCATACAAGTTTAAAATTTTTAGAAATTGGGTTACTGAATAAGTACATGAATAAGTTTAGATCCATGATTTTTAGGGTATTTGGATCTCAATTTTAAGATTTTTTGTTGCTATGTTATTAGCGGCAAAACAAAGCCTTCTGTTTTGCGATCGTGATCTTTAAAAGTGAAATTGTTTTGCATGTGAGATACTTTGATGGATAATCGGAGAAGTCGCTGTGATTTTCTTCCAAAGACTTCTTACATTATATTACATAGGTAATATCATTTCTTCGGCTATTTTTGCAATAAAGTTTTATTTGAGGTGATTCTCATATGTCTATAATATATTAAGTGCTGGAAGTTAAATGCTGAAAGTAGGAGAGAAATATTTTTAGATAATTTTGTTCACCTTCATTTTTACTATGCCCTTATATAGTATACATGACAAATTTCTATTTGTCATCAAATAAATATGTTAAAATGTAACAATTGTAAAGTCACTATTGAAATGTAGCTTTTGAAATGAAATAATAATGAGAAATAACTTTTAAAATGTAGGATTGGAAAATTCACTACTCCCTCAAACTATGGATAATAAACAGTTTAAACCCTAAACTTCAAAACTTTACACTTTGAACCTTGAACTATACAAAAACTACACTTCAAACCTTGAAGTAAACTCCATTAGTTTTTTCGTCAATTTTAACAAAATGATGTCGCTTTGAAACACTTAAAACGACATCGTTTCCCTTATATTCAAATACAATAATAAACTCACAATCAAACACCCTAAATCCTAATTCACTTTCCTCTTTCCCCTCCCTCATAATTTCTTCATTTCTTTCCGGTAAACAAAGCCATGAGCTTGGTGAGAAATGCGTATCAAAGAGAAGCTCCCAGAAACAAACTGTCTTCAAATCTCTTCCCATCTTAAAACTAGACCCAAAATTTAAAATTTGTTGATTCCATTCATGGTAAAATTGATAACTACGTGTAAGAGGGATTTTTATGAATTAATGGAAAAACCCAAAAGGCAAAAAAATTTATGTCAGATTTTCTCACAAACAAAACCTGCAAAATTCAGGTGCCAGAAGAAAATGTTAAAGCTTTTGGAATAGCAAGTGAGAAAATGGGAGATTGAACGTAGACCAAACAATCCATATCACTGGTTATGAACCCAAACCATTGCCATCTTGATGTGGCATCTCCGTATCATACTCTATATTTGTAAGAAACCCCTATAAATTTTTATAATTAGCTTTCTAGTGCATAAGAATAAAAAAATAGGGATGGCTTAAAACTTTGTGAGAGAAACTCATGGTTTTGCTTATGAGAAAGAAATGATGAAATCATGTGGAATTAGGAATAAGGTGTTTGGTTGTGGGTCATGATATTTGGGTAATAAGCAAAACAATGCAGTTTTGAATGTATTAACACGACGTCGTTTCACTAAAATTAACAGAAGAATTGACGGAGTTTTCTATAGCGTTTAATATATAATTTTTGTATAGTTTAAAGTGTAATGTTTTAAAATTTAGAGTTTAAACCGTTTATTACTCTTAGTTTGAGAGAGTAAAGTGAATTTTCCCTAAAATGTAATATCCATATGTTTCTTGTAAGTTATTAAAATGGACTAATCTTCTAATTGAGCCAAAAACTTATGCTTGACATCCAAACTTCAAAATAAATGAAATCCCTAATTGAAAACTACATATTTTTAAAAAAAATCCATTTAGAAATTATTCCATTAAGTTTTTTTGTTTGAGTGTCAACATCAAACGATGCTTGTGATATGTATATAAAACGACACAAGGTACTATCTAGTTCCAAACTAGTTAAGAAATACTTTTTAAGAGAAGCTCAAAAAGTATAAAATTGTGAGACCTACTGCTTTGAGCATGGTCCAAGAAAAGAATAGATAGGAAACAACTTAGAGAGATTTAGTAAAAGGTTTTTATACTCGTCATCCAACATGTCAATTTCAAACGATGACTCTAATATGTATATAAGACAGCAAACATACTCCATACTAAGAGACACCTTTTGGAAGAAGCCCAAAAAGATAAAATTGTGAGCCATATTGGCATATTGCGTCCGTTTGAGCCACAATTTGAAATTTAAAACTTCTCTAACAACATAAAGATTTGAACTTATTTAAGGATAAAATCTCATTTCAAAAGAGAATTTCAAATCAAGATATAGATAATGTTATAAGATCTTATCATCAAGCCTAAAAAAGTCTACTTGGATGAAAACTCTACGTCTATAAAATGAGATGAAGTGGACAGAGAATGAAACCTCAGTCAGTCAACCTATCAATTAATTTTTTCCATATGCATCCCTTAGTTTTTACTCTCTAGTTCGTCTTTTAATAAATTTTTATTGTTTTTCTTAGTTTATTTTTTTAGTTTCAAGTCTATTTATTTTTTGTTATCATTCAATAAATTTAGATTTAATCCCTAGCCTTGTCATTTTATTTGTCGAATATTTCAATAAAAGTTATCGATTTTCTTTTCTCATTTACTTCATTATCACTATTTAATCATCTAAATTCTTAGTCTTAGTAGTAGTCTAGAACCCTAGAGGAGATTTGTTCCATATTCCTCAACATCATTTTTTTATTAGAAGTCAGTTCTGAGTAATTCATAATTTTTCTTTAAATTCGATTCCTTGACCAAATTTAAACACGCTTGTGCATTAATTAATATGGACATAAATTTGATTTAGAACGTCAACTGCGGTGCGGTGATTTTCGACTTAATACGTTGGCCGAGATTTTCAAACCAAACACAATGTAATCCAAGAAAAAGTGGATAGAGTGTGAAGGGTTTGTAAACAACGCAGAGGAGGTTTACTAAGAGATTTTTATGTTATCCAAGTCTCATTTTAATCCAATCAGAAATATGTATATGTAAATACGTGCCAGTAGAGGGTCAAATCTATAAGCTTATAAGGCTTCTTAAACTATTATAAACATAATATATATAGCATGAAAGTTTTGCAACATGCATGCACATACTTTTTAGTGCAATTGACATAATTGGACAAATAATTAAGAGTAAAACATTTAGAACGAAATGAATAGTATAAGGACAATTAAGAAAACTAGAAATATAGAGAATAAATTAAACTTGGTGTTTAATGTACTTGATTACAAAAGCATTTCACCCAAGTAGATAAAAACAATAAGAGCATAGTGCATATTCTAATTTAATAATTTCATATATACTTCAAAATTCATTTATTGATAATTAATTTGACTACAGTATTTGTGCTCTATTACAAATAATTTTCATAATTAAGTCAATTATTCAATAATAATTTTCTAGATTCTAGAAAACTCTTGCTCTTAGATTCACAAGCAGTGAGGTATTTGAGAAAACTAGCAAAATCTGTATCTTTGTAAAGCTTTGGATTGGATTCATCAATGAGGTTTGGAGATGGCTTCACCATTGCACCAAAGGCCAAGCTGTGTAATGAAGCAATTGAAATTCTTGGCTTTAAAGAATTCACCCTATGGACGACACTCTTGTATCTTCTATTGCTAAATATCTGCACAATACAAATAAAATAATTAATAATAATTAATTAAATATATGAATTAATTAATATATCTGTCAGGAAGAGAAATTAATTTATTTCCACTTTCCCTGAAAAGAAATTAATGCTTCCTATATAAAATATGTTCTTATTAAAATCTTCTCTTTCATCTTTTAATATATCTTATTAACCTTGTTAACTTAAATTAGCGTTTTTTACGAATAAATACTACTATAACAATAGTATTTACTTGGACTGATTTGTAAGTGTATGTGCCTATACACACACATTAATAGTATTTATACAGAGAAAAACTTAGTTGTTATAATTATCAGACGTCTATACATGAGACCAATAAAAATTCCTTATACAAAAATACACATTAATCGTCCAAATCATAGTCAGCGCCAATTCAACATATAAAGTAGAAAAATCAACGAGATATTTTGTTTGCTATGTGATCGAAATGAAACAGAATAGATAACCACGAACGAAACAATCAAAATGAAGACAAACCTCAAGATGATCTCCAACATTGACAACAAATGAATTGGGAAGAGGCTCAACGTTGACCCAATTTTGATGATGTTGGATTTGAAGACCTTTGACTTCATCTTGAAGAAGAAGAGTAAGAAAGCCATAGTCAGAATGAGGTGGCATTCCTAGTGTTAATTCTGGCTCTGGGCATGAAGGATAGCAATTCATCACTACAAGTTGGCTTCCATCTTTGAAATCTTCTAAATTTTGACCATTTTCATCAACAATATTGTTTGTGGTGTTGGTGTAATCCAACAATCCTAGGGTTTCTAGGATTGCCTCCATTAATGTTTGGTACAAGAATTTTGTTTTCTTTGAGTAGTTGACCACGGCTTGTCTGTATCATATAAATATAATTAATTAAGGAATTCATGGATATGATAAAACAAAAGTAATGACGACACATGCATTAATTGATGCATTAATTGTGTGTTACATGTTGATTGGAAGTTGTGTTAACACGAGTTATGTGGCAACGGGAATAGAAATTTAGTTAATTTTTTGTGATTAAGTATAGAATCAGAATTATGGCACAGCTATTATTTTTAAATATTTCCCACATCACTTATGTTAATTAAAATGAAAATATCGCATGGTCAAATAGATATAGAATATAGGGATATAAAGCTATAAATTTAATTTTTCTAAAAGAAATTGAATTACAGATGACATGATATAGTAACTAAAACTACATAACAATCTCTTTATATATAACAATACTAATATTTAACTTGATATATAATCAATACCGATGAGAGAGAGAGAGATTTACCTGAATTTCAAGGGAGAAGAAGGCCAAAAGGGAAGAACATCTAGTAAAGGATGGCAACAAAGCTTTAAGAAATCTCTCCAACAAAACACCTTATCAGTATTCTGGCTATAACTTGTTCCATAAATAACCGTTGAATTCACATCGGAATTCATATACCGTGACCTCTCCTCAAATGGTAACTCAAAAAACCTTCTACTTGCACCAATCATCTCCACAATAACTTCATCCTTTATTCCATGATTTATCAACTGCAATATAATTTCATACAGATTTAACAATCTTTCAACCATACATAAATTACTATCTTCACCTTATAGAGACAATCAGGTAGAGAAAGTCAAGAAATGTAAACAGAGGAGAACAAATGCTTAAGAAAGAAGAAGAAAGAAAGAAATGAAGCTGCGCAGATTGTGTGAAAGTTATAAAATTCTCATTAGCTTAACAATATTGACAACTTATATATATATATATAGACAACAATATTCACTAACTAACCTAACAGAATCTAACTGAAACTAACAGCTCATCAACCAACTAATTAATATATAATTACTGCATGCTCAGCATGGTAATTACGCTTGATATCAAAACTAAGAAGTCAACTGCCAAGTGGTTACGTTACTGAGTTGGCATCCATGTTAGCATGAAAATCATCCTTATCATCCCCCCTCAAGCGAAAAGGGGTGGCAACCACTTGAAGTTGCCCTTAAGAAAGTGAAAACGCGTCTCAGGAACTGCTTTTGTAAGCACATCTGCCGTCTGACCATGAGAAGGCACAAATCGGATGTCAAGAGTTTTGTTGATTACCCGATCATGAAGAAAATGAAGATCAACTTCAAGATGCTTAGTTCGATCATGTAATACAGGGTTGACAATAAGAGAAATTGCACTGAGATTGTCACACCATATGATTGGAGTAGTCGAAAAAGAAATCTGCAACTCATTCAAAAGAGAAGTGATCCACATGATTTCAGTAGTAGCATTGGACAAAGCTCGGTATTCAATTTCTGTACCTGAGCGAGCAACTACCTGTTGCTTTTTAGAAGATCATGAGATAAGAGAGGAGCCAACAAGGACAACAAAACCACATGTAGACTTTCGATCATCAACACAAGAAGCCCAATCAACATCAGTATAGGCTTCAATACTTAATGAGTGAGCTGGTTTAATGAGGATGCCATCATGTAGAGTCTCTTTCAGGTATCCAAGAAGATGTTTACATGCTTTCCAATGTGACTGCTTAAGTGTTTGAACAAATTGGCTAAGTATATCCACTATAAATGCAATGTCTAATCGGGTGAGCAACAAGTACCGTAAGGCCCCAAGTGTAATTCTGTATAAAGTAACATCAGAAAAGGCTGGAGTAACATCATGAAACATCTTAACAGAAGCATTAGTAGGACTAGAGCAAGGTTTATAGTGAATCATATTAGTTTTGTGCAAAAAATCTGTGATATATCCTGCTTGAGAAAGGTGAAAGCCACCTGTTGTTTTAACAATCTCCATGCTCAAGAAATGATGTGTTGTACCAAGATTCTTGAGAGTAAACTCTTTATTCAGATAAGAAATAAGACTTTCAATGTGAGAAGAGCTGCTTCTTGTCACTAGTATATCATCAACATATACTAGAAGGATAGATGTGCAACCATGCTTATTATAGTAGAATACAGAAGTGTCTGAGACAGTGTTAATGAATCCCCAAGCAAGTAATGCTGCTTTGAGCCTTGCATACCATGCTCTTGGTTCCTGTTTAAGGTCATAAAAAGCTTTCCTTAGGTGACATACATGATTAGGAATTTGAATATCAACAAACCCTTGTGGTTGAGCCATAAAGACAGATTCTTCAAGCTTTCCATTTAAGAAAGAATTATTAACATCCAATTGGTGCACATGGCAGTTAAAGGAAGCTGCAAGAGTAAGTAATATTCTAATTGTAGTGGGTTTAACAATAGGTGAAAATGTCTCAGTATAATCAACACCAAGGGTTTAATGAAACCCCTTAGCTACCAAACATGTTTTACGTCTCTGAATAGACCCATCATCATTGAATTTTAACTTGAAAACCCATTTACTACCAACTAAACTCATTGCATGATTGTAAGGAACTAAATCCCATGTTTTGTTCTGCAAGAGTGCTTTATATTCTTCATCCATAGCATGCTTCCAAGGTTCACAGGCCAAGGCTTGGCTAACGGATGTAGGGATGGACAAATTTGAGTTGGTGAGAAGGGTATGTTTTGAAGTAAGAAGAACTTTTGGCTTTAAAGATCCTATTTTAGATCTGGTATTCATGGGATGAGAAGGACAAATCTGTTTAGGGAGAGTGCTTACAGGCTCTTCAAATAAAGAAAGAGAGTTTTCAAAATTAGATGTGGCATTTGAATCATGGAAAGGAACCTGAATGAGAGGAATAAGATTCTGGCTAATGTGTTCTCCTACCATGTCAGTATGACTAAGTGAAGGACAAAACAAATTTAATGAATTTAAAATAGGTAAAGAGGCAGAGACATTACCAGAATTGGACCTGTTCCTGGAAGTAAGTGAAGGAGTCCCTTGAGCTTGTTGTGAATTGATAGGAGAAGGTGCAACCTGCATATCATTTACTATGCTAAACTGAAAACAAACACCATGAGAGTTGTTAGAAAGAGATGGATAGTGAGTCTTTTTGGAAAAACTAGATTAGAAAGGGAATGTTTAAAAATCACATTCTCAGTAATGTACTACACTCTACCAGAAGGATGAAGATAAATATATCATTTGTGATATGGAGAGTAGCCTATGAAGACACATAGTTCACTTCTGAATTAGAGTTTGTTACTGTTGTAACGTCGAAAATATGGGTTTCACTCACAACCAAAGGATTTAAGGGACTTATAATTTGGATTTTTGTTAAAGAGAGTTTGGAATGGTGACAAACCAGACAAGGTAGCCGAGGGAAGTCTATTAATGAGGTAAGAAGCAGTGATGAACGCATGCTACTAAAAAGATTCACGCATATCAAAATGTGCATGGACTGTAAGGCCTGTCTCCATCAAGTGCATATGTTTGCGTTCAGCCATGCCATTTTAACTGTGAGAATAGGGACATGAGTGTCTAAAATGAATCCCATTTGCAAGTAAGAATTATTCAAAGACTCTATATTCCTATCACCAATCAGACTGGACAGTTTTGATTGTAGTAGAGAATTGATTTTTTGTCAAAGCTTTGAACTGCTGAAATACATTAAAAGCTTCTGATTTCAATTTAAGGGGATATATCTAAATAAACTTGCTAAAATCATCAAGAAAGAGTATATAACATTTATAACATGATGGTCGTCGCGGCGCGATGCCTTTTAAAAAATTAAACTTTTAATAAAAAATGAATCTTTTAATAAAATAAAACTTGCGCAACGCCACGATAACCAAATAAAATTTTTTATTGAAAACTATTTTTCAATCATTCATGATCCATTATATATTTATAAGTTAAATCTACAATATACAAGATTAGAAATCATATACCTCTTGTAGTCTATATCATGTGTCCTTGCAAAAACCGATCGATCCACCATTCTCACGAAATAGTTTCAAAGATTACTAGACTCCGAGATTCATACCAAGATCTTCCAAGTCAATCTTTAATGTACTAGGACATGTACGGGCACGTAGAATATTACAAGACACTTTTTCTGTCTCTAGATGTTCTCAACACATGAGATCTAGAGATTTACTGAGAAGGACTTTAGTGAGACGATTTTCTAAAAGAACGTGATGATTATTTTTTAGAGATTTGATTAACATTTAATCACAGAATAAAATCTCTCTGACACCAATCATGTTCTCAATTCAACTTTTGATTGGCGAACTGATGATCTGATCAACTGATTCTCTCATCTTCATTCAATAACTTAGGCCATTAGAATAATATCTGTATATATTCTCGATAATGGCGTATTAGATTTTTAGAGATAAATTGACTGCTGTAGTGCCACGTGGCATCACAGTAGTCCATGTCAATTTCTGATACCCTATCAGTGATTGACACGTGACAATTACTGAAAATTAAATATTTATTTTAATAAGATAATTATCTAGATATCAGTTAATTTAAAATTAACATATTTGATTATCCCTATTAACTAACTTATCTGTATTTCACAAATAACACATTTAGTTGATTTAAATTATTATCTAATAATAATTTAATTATCTAATTTCACAAATTAGATATTCTGTCTCATTTATCGATAGTTAAAAAAATCGATAATTATATATATATATATATATAATTTCTGAAAATTATATTTAAGTATATCAATAATTCAATTAATTAATCACACATAATTATCTCATAATTATTTACTTGCCTTAGAATACTTTTTGTAAGTCAGTCAGTTTCTCATCTCCTGAAATATTCACATCCTAGATAATGTAGTATAGAGGTGACTTGGAGACATGAACCTATAATCCTAAGCTCCAATAAACTAGATTATTAAATAAACTCTTTAATTAAATAATCATATTTATTAATTCCAATATTACTCCACTATAAATATGAAAGTGCACTCTTAGAGATTATAGAATGTATTTACAAAGTATTCTCATGTAGTCCGCTGATATAATCATTTGACATTTATATAAATTATTCAACAATAATTTAAATGAGCAATTATAAAAAATATGTAATCCTCTTTAAATTTCTTATCAAAATGTCAATACACATGCTTTAAGGGCATAACTCCTAACAATCTCTCACTTGCTTCAAAGAAAATGTGGCATTTCTCTTAATCCCATGTTACGCACGTGATCCTCAAATGACTTCGCAGGAAATGTCTTTTTAAAAAGGTCAGCCAAGCTCTGTTCTGATGCTATCTTCATAACAGTCGCATCTCATCGATGCACGATCTCTCTTATAAGATGATATTTCCTCTCTATGTGCTTGCCCCTCTTGTGACTCCTCGGTTCCTTGGAATTTGCTACCACCCTACTGTTATCACAATATATGATCAGTGGCTTGTCCATATCTAGAACTATTTTCAGATCAGAATAGAATTTTCTGAGCCATACCGCCTCTTTCACAGCACCACAAGCCGCTATATATTCGACTTCCATAGTGGAATCTACAATGCTGAATTGTTTAATACTTCTCCAGACTACAACTCCTCCACCTAGGGTGAATACTGATCCATATATCAACTTTCGACTGTCTTTGTCTGATTGAAAATTAGAATCAGTATATCTAGTGAGGTTCAGGTCTCCACCTGAATAAACAAGCATATAGTTTTACATTCTCTAAGATAATTGAGAATGTGCTTTACTGCAATCCAGTGTTCCAAACCTGGATTCAATTGATAATGATTGATAATTCCCACTACATAACAGATGTCCAGTCTCGTACATAACATGGCATACATGAGACTTCCAATTGCTGAAGTATAGAGAACCTTTCTCACATCCTCTTCCTCTTGAGGTGTCTTAGGATATTGTTCCTTGAAGAGGACAATTCCATGTCTGGTCGGTTGTTGACCTTTATTATAAATATTCATAGAGAATCTCTCCAACACCTTATCGATATAAGATGTTTGAGAAAGTGCCAAGAACTTATTCTTTCTATCCCTTAAGATTTGGATGCCTAGAACATAGCTCGCTTCTCCCAAATCTTTCATTTGAAATTTTTCAGCTAATCACTTCTTTACCTCTGACAAATTGCTACATCATTTTCAATGAGTAGAATATCATCAACATAAAGAATTAAAAAAACCATTATCTTATCTTTGGTGTATTTATAAACACAGACTTTGTCAACATTTTGCTCGAAGCCATAAGACTTTATAATCTCATCAAATGTAAGATTCCAAGATCTAGATGCTTGCTTTAATCCATAAATAGATTTAAGCAACTTGCAGAAAAGCTGTCTTGACGTCCATTTGCCATATCTCATAGTAAAAACTAACGGCTATGGACAAAAGGATGCGAATGGATTTTAGAATGGCCACATGAGAGACCGTCTCTTCATAATCGACTCCTTCCCTTTGTGTATAGCTCTTGGCTACTAACCGTGCCTTGAAAGTCTTTACTTTTCCATCTGTAATGCTTTTTTTCTTGAAAATCCATTTACATCCAATGTGTCTGACATCTTCATGTGGATCTACAAGTTCCAAGACAGAATTGGAATACATAGATTCCATTTTCTGGTTCATGGCATCTTGCCATTTCTCATTTTTAGGGTCATCCATTGCTTCTTCATAAGACAATAGATCATCCTTATTAGTGTCTGACACTAGGACATGTGCCTCTAGTTTATAGCGAACTAGTTGTTTCACAACCCTCCCACTATGACATTACACCGGGTTTCCTTTGCAGGAACTGTGATTTCTCTGGTCTGTTGTTTATCAGTAGAAATTAAAGGTGGTCTGATCTCATCAGTTGCTAATTCCTCGAGAACTAATTTACTATGAGTTTTGTAGTTTTACATATAGTCATGCTCAAGAAAGGTTGCATTTGCCGACACAAATACATTTTGATTATTGTGACTATAAAAGTACCTACCTCTAGTCTCTAGAGAATAACCAATGAATATGCATACTTCAAACCTTGAGTCTAACTTTCCGGTCTTGGGTCTAAGAACGTAAGCTGGACACCTCCCATATACGAAAATGACGCAAACTATGTTTGAAGCCATTCCATAACTCTAAAGGCGTCTTGCTTACAGACTTAGAGGGCACCACATTCAAAATGTAAGTTTCCGGGTGTAGCGCATATCCCCAAAATGTAAGTGATAATAATGAGTAGTTTAACATCGACCTAACCATATGCAATAAGGTTCGGTTTCTCCTATTTGCAACACCATTTTGCTGTGGTGTTCCAGGTGTTATAAGTTGGGATATGATTCCACACTCCAGCAAATTCCTTGAATTCTATATCCAAGTATTCACCATCTCGATCGAATCAAATGGGTTTCAATGATTAAACTAATTGCTTTTCAGCTTCAGCCTTGAATTCTTTAAACTTTCCAAAAGTTTCAGTTTTTTGATCCATTTGGTAAATATAACCATATATTGAGTAGTCGTAAATGAAAGTGACAAAATACTCATACTCACCTCTAGCTTGTACATTGATCAGTCCACATATATCACTATGTACTAACTCAAGTGGTTCCTTGGTTCTTTGGCCATTTCCTATGAAAGGTCTCTTGGTCATTTTACCCTCTAGAGAGGATTCACAAACATAAAGAGTTCCAACTTTTAGCTTTTTCAAAGCACCGTGCTTTGTTAACCTGTTTAACCTATCTAAATTAATATGTTCCAGCCTAAGATGCCATAAATATGTGTTATGTTCCAGCCTAAGATGCCATAAATATGTGTTATCATAATGAGAAACTCTTTGTCGTTTGTTATTTTTAGGTTTTACTATTTTAAATAATTCAGAATTATTTAACGCGCGTTCAATCACTTTAAGCATATACAATCCATTTATAATTTTAGCATGATAGATATCGAATCCATTCTTGGAAATAATAAACTCTTTATTATTGAAAGAAACTTCGAATAACTGTTCTTGCAAAAATGAAAGAGAAATCAAATCCCTCGAAAAATCAGGAATATAATAAACATCATTCAAAACTAAGTAATTATATCCAAAAAGTAAACGGGCTGTCCCTAATGCTTTAGCTGGCACGAGCGCACCACTGCCAACTCTAAAAATGACATCGCCATCAGCCAACTCCCTTGACGAATCAAGCATCTACAAAGAAGAACATACATGGTTAGCGGCTCCTGAATCAAGTATCCATGATGACAAATCATATTCAACTAAACAAGCTTGAAGTACAAGTAAATCATATTTATCTTTCTTTTTCAGCTTAGAGAGATACTTGTTACAGTTTCTCTTCCAATGACCTTCAACCCCACAGTGGAAACACTTTCCTTTGGGCTTGCGGTCTTTTTTTCTTCTTCTTGGATTTCGGTGATGTCTTGGCTTTCTTTACTCTTTTGTTCTTACTCTTGTCCTTACCATTGTTTTTCTTCATTTTCTTGTTCTTAACAATGTTGGAAGAAAGTTTTTGCTCAACAACATTTGCCTCACCCTCTTTGGTCATTCTAAGGTTGAACGACTCAAAAGTCTATAATTCATTAAACAATTAGGTCATGTTGAATTATAACTTATTCATAACATAGTTGGTCGTGAACGCAGAAAAAGCTAGTGTGAGCGACTCTAGTATGATGCTAACTTGAGACCGCTCATCAATGGTCGCCCCATGTACTTCTGTCTCGTGTATTATGTTGATCATGTTCAAAACATGTTCTCGAACAGAAGTACCCTTCCTCATCTTAGTTATCATATAGCGCCTAGTGGCCTCATGACGACTTTAATCGGATTGCTGGCCAAACATTGCCTATAAAAATTCCATAATCTCATAGGCACTCTCCATGCTTTTATGCTTGGTTCTCAGAATATCATTCATGTTTACAAGCATGTAGCACTTCGCCTTGTTGTTTGATATGGTCCAAGCATCATATTTGCTCCTAAAATTCTTAGGGGCGTTAGCAAGTGGCTCCTCAGAACATTCCTCAATAAGAACGAACTTATGGTTCTCACAAATCAGCATTAAGTTCATATTTGATTTCCAACGTGCGAAATTATCACCATTCAATTTCTCAAGAGCGAGTAAAGTAGTAACATGGTTGTCCAAGGTAAAACATACGTGATTCAATATAATTGATAGATATCTAAAATTTTGAAAGTAAACATGATGCATGAATGCAATCATAATAAACACATAAATTTAACATTTATTAATAACGATTAAATAACCCAACGATTAATGTGCCATCTTAGAGTCGATCAGATTAACCTCATACTGTCTATGAGACATTCCCATCCTTATTAATTAAAACTTAAAATATCTCATATTTTCTCTTTTAACAATAAGGTATCGCTTGTTCAGTCAAGTCACAACTATCTACATGAAAGCTTAATTGTGACATTGTGAGTGTAACCTATCATTTCAGATTTCATGACTTCATTTAGAATATGTCACCTTAGGGTCGGTCAAAACTAAACTACATCACTTCCTCCTATCTTTTTAAGAAGTCCAACATTGGTATTGGTACACCTCGAAACCTTTCTTAGGGGAATGGAAACAAAGCCATCTCGAGATTCTCACTGCACTTCACAGTGTTGTACTAATGATGGAGATCATAGGTTACTTTGACATGTTAACCTTCTCCCACTCACTATTTTAGGATAATGTGTTTCTATTTTAACTAATCAATTAGTTCCAAATTAATTACTAGTTAAAATAATAACCCTATGAATATTTAATTATCAGTTAATTCAATCTCATTGGTCTAAGTTCATTTAACTTTCTCAAGCGCCTAAGTTATAATCAGGTGAACTTAGATTAACTAATTAATTATATTCATCAAACTTTAATAAAATGCTTTTACTAAAGTCGGTTAACCTAAAGGTTACTGGTCGTCGCAGCTCGTGCGCGACGAAAGCATGGAGGCGCGGGGCCTTTTAAAAGAATAAAATTTTAATAAAGAATGAATATTTTAATAAAATAAAACTTGCGCAACGCCACGATAACCAAATAAAAACTTTTATTGAAAACTCTTTTTCAATCAGTCATGATCCATTATATATTTATAAGTTAAATCTACAACATACAAGATTATGAATCATATATCTCATGTAGTCTATATCAAGTGTCCTTGCAAAAATCGATCGATCCTCCGTTTCCCAGAAAATCATTCCAACGATGAGTAGACTTTGTGATCCACACCAAGATCTTTCATGTCAATCCTCAACGCAGTAGGACGTGTGTGGGCATGTAGAATATTACAAGACACTTTTTCCGTCTCTAGATGCTTTCAACACATGAGATCTAGATATTTACTAAGAAGGACTTTAGTGAGATGATTCTCTAAAAGAACGTGATGATTATTCTTTTAGAGATTTTATTAACGTTTAATCACAAAAGAAAATCTCTGTGACACTGATCGTGTTCTCAATTTAACTCTTGATTGACGAACTGATGATCTGATATGATTCTCTCATCCTCCTTCAATAACTTAGGCCATTAGAATAATATCTTTATATGTTCTAGAGAATGACGTATCATATTTTTAGGGATAAACTAAAATAATATTTAATTATAAAATTATCGATTACAGTGGGACTCGCTGCAATTGTGCACAACTGTAGTACCATATGGCACTGCAGTGTGCCATGAGCCAGCACAGTGTCTCACGGCACTACTATAGTGCCATGTGGCACTATAGTGTTGCACACTCACTACTGTAGTGCCACGCGGCACCATGATAGTCCATGTCAATTTCTGATACCCTATGAGTGATTGTCACGTCCCATTCACTATGAATTAAATATTTATTTTAATAAGATAATTATCTAGATATCAGTTAATTTAAAATTAACATATGTGTTTACCCATTTCAACTAAATTATCTGTTATTTCACAAATAACAGATTTAGTAGATTTAAATTATTATCTAATAATAATTTAATTATTTAATTTCATAAACTATATATTCTGTCTCACTTATCGTTAATTAAAAAAAATTGATAATTATATATATATATATATATATAATTTCTGAAAATTATATTTAAATATATAAATAATTCAATTAATTAATTTTTAATTAATTAATCACACATAATTATCTCGTAATTAAGTACTTGCCCCATAATATTTTTTACAAGTCAATCATTTTTTCATGTCCTGAAATATTCATACCCTAGACAGCGTAGTATAGAGGTAAATTGAGGACCGTGGACCTAAAATCTTAAGCTCCAATAAACCAGATTATTAATTAAATAATCTTATTTATTAATTTTATTATTACTCCACTATAAATATGGAATTGCACTCTTAGATATTATAGAATGTATTTACAGAGTATTCTCATGTAGTCCACTGACATAATCATTTCACGTAGTTCGTCCTCCAATTATTGGTTCGTAAATTAGAACTGATCACCGTTTTACCCTTCTAATTATCTCTTGATCCTTAAGTACCATTAATCTACTAGTGAATGACTAATTTATAATCTTATTATAAATTTCAGCTCAATAACCATTCAGTTCCAGAATTAACACTTAATGGAATCAATATACGATCCGTTAGGATAGCTTAGATTCCAAATCTTGTAAGATCATGTCTCCAGCCATCCACATCACTGAATCTACAAAACAAAAGTCACTAGCCTGATTAAAAAACAGACCTTGAAGAGTGAATCAAAAGATTCAGTAGACATGCATAGGAGTTCATGGCTACTTAGGATTCAAACTGATCTACATATGATCATCAAATTGATGGGCATTAAATCTTTATGATAAATGGCACGTTAATAAAGATATTAATTTCACATCGATCTTGTCATATATAATATTATTATATAAAGTATATTCACTAAGATGTCTATCCACATCAATGATCATGATCTAGATCACACGTATTCTTAATGCTTAGTGAACCGTACTAATAACCATTCATTAAAGATTCCATACTTTAATATGCTGCTGACAATTTTATTCATTATCTCATTAATGAATATGAAAATTTCAGATATTTATATAAATTATTCAACAATAATTTAAAAGAACAATTATAAGAAAAATGTAATCCTCTTTAAATTTCATATCAAAATGCCAATACGCATGCTTTGAGGGCATAACCCCCAACATAACCATCTTTGGAATTGACTGGAGCAAGCCCCCATAGATCACTATGGATCAATTCAAGAGGTTTTGAAGTATGCAAATTTGATAAAGGGTGAGGTAGAGTGTGACTATTCCATTCGGGACAAGAAGTGCAAAACATACCATTTAAGCCAGTACTTTAATATTGCATTGATTCAGCACTTCAGAGAAAATTTTAGCATTTGGATGTTCAAGTTTAATATGACAAAGATGTAAATCAGATGGAGAACAATTTTCAGAAACACTTTTATTTCCTTCATCACAGACTGTAGAAAGAGCATTGGGCATACAATTATTGAAACTAGAAGTATTTACAGAATGATACAAGATATCAGACCTCTTACTAAGTTCTTGAGAGTGTGAATCAATGACTTTACAATTGGAATTAGAAGACAGAAATGAACTAGACTTAGAAATACCACCAAGAACATTTGAAAAATAACTTGTACATCTTTGAATAGGAAGCTTGTGCAGAGTGTTAACATCAGTAAAATGACATGCCAGTGCAACGATCTCTTTGGTGTGTGGAAATAGTAGCTCATAGAGACTTTATTTAAGCCTCCATCTGAGAAGGACCTTCATGGTTGCCTTGTCCTTAACAAGACAGTGAGGAGAATGAAATTCAATGAAAAGAATTATCTTTAGTCAATTGAGAGACACTAATAAGGTTCTTTTTAAAACTAGCACCCTAAGTATGGACTTAAGCTTTAAGATAGTTGAAATTTGAGGAATAGAAAAAGAAGAAGACCAATATGCACTATAATAAATATGACATTCTACGGGATTTAAATACAAGATTTAAAGTCTACTCTTGTTAAAAACTCAAAACAACAACGGATTTTAAGAATCAAGTAAAATCTATTCATGTTAAAAGTAACAAAAAAAGCGGGAGGCAAAATAGATGTGAAACTTAAGCGGGACTCAAGCAAAATTGGAGACCCTTGAATCATTTAATTCTCGAGCTATCTCAGTGGCTCGATATTCTTCTCCATTTTAGAGAAGCTCAAATCGTTGCTTCTCTCTGAAAATCGATTCGTCTCAATTCTTTAGAGCATCCGGTCCCCCCTCTCTCTCAGTTCTTCTCCTGAATAAAGCACAGAGATCCTCGCAACTTCTCCTTTGTAGTTGACCTAGGGTTAGGCCTTTGACGAAGAAGCACATAGATCATCGCGGCTTCTCCTTTCTGACGACCTCGTCTCCATCACCGCAGCCTCGACGTCGCTACAACCTCCTTGTCTTGTGCTCACCTCGTCATCTATCGCCGCTGTCACCAACCTCTTCTCATGAAGGTAAACAACTCTGAGAGAGGAGTCAAAATCCCTCCATTTTATTCCTCTTCTTTACTCAAACAATTCGAGCTATTTTTATGCTTTACATTGCCCCTTCGACCAACACAAATACTTAAGATTCCATTAATAACATTTTTGGTTTAAAATAAATTTGGGCATTTGAACCTTTTTTTAAAGCACTTGCAATTTTTTCTAAATATTAACTTTTAACATTTATCATACTTTGGGAGTGTTCTGGATGGAAATGGTTGAAAATGAAACTAATGCAATAGATAAATCATATTTTGCTCTACTTTAAGGGCTGTCCTTAATTAAATTTAACATCGAGAATGTATAGTACTTTTTACTTTGTTAATTATTTCTACATTTAGTAGCTGTCTGATTTGGTATACTTCGATGGTTGAAAGTAGTAATTTGGTGCGGCATTGCATTACAAATGTTCCTCATTATTTTTAGATAAAACTATGAATAGTTAGGTGTGCTTTCATACTGTTCCATGTTTAAAATATTATTAGATTTTTAACCAGCCGTTCAAATGATTTTTTAACAATTGCATACCCTCTGCTATCTATTAATGCAGGTTGCAGTCTTTTTGGCAACTTGCATATACTTCCTAAATGAGAAGACAGAAAACTTGGCTAGAACTTTCATTATTAGGTAAATTTATATGAACTGTACAAAAACTAGAAAGGCATATGATGTCTTTCATTTCTCTATTACAGTTAATTAACACTCACATGCTGACTCATTCTTATGCAGATGTGTTACTCTTATGACTGGTTGGGTATGTGATTTTGTTCTGGTACCCAATATTGATGTACTGACTTGATCACTTGAACTCCTCACGTCTCTAGTAGCATGCCTCTTCTTGTTTGTTGCTTGTACTTTTCTCAAGTAGAAACATGGGTTATTATTATATAAAGGACAACACATTACTTTTGGCTGTTATATTATGCTCCTCTTTCTTCATATTAGTTTTTTTTTGTTGTGTTTTGATGATGATTTTTTGTAATTTCGTTATAATATTAAATGTGTTAAAATCTAAGCTTCTCACTTGTAATCTAGGTTATATGAAGATTTTTCTAGTTGGTTGAATTCAAAAGTGGGGGATTGAGAGATTTTTTAGATGAATTGGTATTAGAACAAACATATGTTGGATGTTTCTTTGCGTTAGGATGCTTATTACTTAGTAAGTATCTAATGTAACATCTTACTAACACAAATGATGCAAGGGATAACTAATGGTAGTCTTAATTCACATAGCTAATTAGTTTTTGGTTTTGTATGCCTTGGTAGTGTTATGTTTAATTTCTTAAGTTTTCTTGATGAGTTTTCTAAGTCTGACATCTAATTGGTTGTATATCCTTAACCACATATAAAATCTGATGCAAAAAGGTAATAATTGTTAGGCAACTCTATAATTGTTATGTGTTTGTGGTTCTGTATGGAATTTTCTTCTTCTAATTTGTCATCTTTTGGTTATGTATTGCTTCTCTCTTAAACATAACACAACTGCTTCATCGCTAATGCAATTTTCTTCTCTGTTTCCATTTTTGAATAGTTCTTGATGAATGTTTGGTTCTATATGCTTTGGTAGTTTTTTATAGTTATGGTTTTGTAGGTTTTTCAACTTAAGGTTAATGGGGGTAGAGATGATAAATTTGACTTAGAATCTCCTCTTTAGGGAATTTACTAGTGAGCTTAGCTGTTACAAAATGAATTTTTTCATTTTACCATTATTAAATCCTCAATCAATGAAATAAGAACTAAATTCCAAGATGAAACAACATCATATGCTTGAGTTAAAATGTTTATGATTGATGGTTGGGTTTGCATCAATTTAGGAATTAAGTCCAAGTTGATTGGCATTTGTTTATCTTGATTCTGAGAAATCTTGTTAAGCTTTTCATTGCCCAGTTCACAAGCTTAAGTTAACAATCTTGATTTGGTCTATCAAACACGTTAACTTGTACAAATAGGCACTAAGTACATGTTTCAAGATAAACACCTCGTGATTGTTGAGTCTAAAAACTTTATGATATTATGTACAATATGAAATAGTGTTATCAAGTTGATGGAATTTTGGTTCTTGAATTTGTAGTATGGTATGCCTCAAATTATTGTTATTCTTGTGGAATGAAGCTTCAATATTGAGTCTTAATGAGAATCTGGTGAGAATTTTAGCTAACCTTATATCACATATTCAGATATTTTCCTTTTTTCTATAGGTTGTCTCTCGACTTTGGCAACTATACTAGTCTGGATAGGACTAAATCAAGCATTTTCAAATGTGGCAAATGAGGTAATTAGTTGTTTGAAGTAGTGTTTATTTTAAGTAGAATTTGTATTTTGGATGCGGAGCATGTTAATTATTTCTACTCATGAACTATTTTTCTTGAAGGGATTGATCACATAAGGTTTCTTTTGGATCCCTTCTATCGGAAGCCCAACCACAATTGCTACTTGACAAAGTGATTCTTCTTGTCGCCCAGTCTCATGTCCAATCTGTTACACGAACACGTTATAATACCTCAGGTTTTCTATCCATTTCCATCTTTTTTTTTCAAAAGGTCTGAGTCATCTAGATTTTTTAAATCTTTTTGGATTTTTGAAAAATATTGATTTACTCAATACCCTGCTGAACTATATTATGTCAATGCTTGTTTATGAAGGTTGCAATTTCTTTGAGTACATAGTCATTTATTTGTGGGAATTGTTTTGCTTTAACTTTATTTTTTCAGGTTGCTTAAGTTGCATATTTTGGTCTAACATGTTTTTGTAAACATTGAAGCATGCACATCCTGGTAGTCCTTGTGTCTTATGACTTGTGGGGGTTGACCATGATCTTGACTTTCCAGAACCAATGCTTGTTGTTGGTATGTGAACCATTTCAAATTAATACTCATGTGAATTATGATCTCATGCATTATTATTTTTGACTTTTTCTGCCCCTTGATGTTTCCAGCCCTTACTTCAGAAATTTGATCTCTTTTTTATTTTTCACTGAAAAAGTTATGTTTTCCTTCTGCTATTTCCTTGGTGAAATTTTATAATACTCTGGACATTTTCAAAGCACCCAATTAGCTATACGCTAGACTTGAGCCATGAGGTTGTGAATTGAGATCTGTCAATGAGCTCCACATATGACTCGAAGTCGAATGGGGTGAAATTGCATGAGAATAATTTTAGTAAGTTGATGATCAGTTCAGTGTATTTATAAAGGCAGAAAATCATTCTTCCATCCTAGTTAATGTTTAGAATATATGTCTTAATCAAGTTTTTACATTCTTTGAGCTTCTCAATCCAACAATTTTTTCGTTGCGTTTTGCTACACTATTCTTAATAATGACTATATGCTCTACTAAATTTGCCCTATGCATACACTTTTCACTCTTTTGGTTTACGGAGCGCTTGGCATTTTTAACAAGTACAATGAGATACACTTAGTGATAGTTGTGAAGATCCTTGCTTGCTTTCTTTTTGTAATTATAATATGGAAAATTCCTGGAGTGTTTGACATATTCTAGAGTTTGTTAACATTCCCTTTACGTAAGTAATAATGAACTTTCTAATCCTTATATATTACAATGTTGAGTGGCTTCTTTAATTAATTAGCTAGACATGAGATTAATAATGAATTTGAGAATAATGATAAGAAATAAAAGATAAAGAACTGAGGATATTGATCAATATGTTGGTATGTCTTTTCATTGGACAATGAACTGTATCTTTGCTTACTTTATATTTTTATGTAATTCTACAAAACCATATAGTGTGCTTAAAAATATGCAATGTTATTTTCTCAAAGTATAAAATGGTGATGTGAGCAATGTGAAATTATCTTAAAGTTACTGTCTTATTCTTTAAAATACAGGACCTATAATCCCTTGAAGGATTTCAACATGGCATCAAATTTTGAAGAGTTAGGCAGTGAAACTTTGAAATTATTTTGTAGCGTCTATGAAACTTTTAGATATTTTTTTTATTTTTTGAGTAGCATGTTGTATTAGTAGACTAAGTACTAATACTTTTAGATGATAATTATGGATGATACTTATGAATAATATTTTGTGAAAATGAAATGATGTTTAAATGCCTTATAATCTAAAAATGTATTAATTTTGAATGTTTAAATTTGTACGTAGACATGTGCATATAAATTGAATGTAAAAAAATAGCATTTATAAAATATCAGAACAATCTCTTTATAAGAGATATAGTTTATAACAAAAAACTATATCAATGAAATAAAAAAGCCTTATGATATCTGATTTAATAGAATACAAATATACATGTGAATATTAATTCACGAGAATTAAAAACACTTGTTGAATGAAAAGCAACAGAAGTCATAAAATTTCATTAAACAACATTTTATATGAGTCGAAAAATCCTGTAAAAAGTGAGTTACCACAGGGGTCTTCACAGGTGGCGTTGCGTCTCGCGAAAAATGTGGACTTTTAATATGAGAGGCTGTCACAAGCGTCGCATGATCTCTGTGGATTACTTTTCATGGGGATATCCGGCTCTTGTAGAATGTCATATTTCTTGTAGTGACCTCTCGTCCCAAGTAATGCGTGGTTTTTCCCTTTGTATAAATACTAGTATTTTACACATGCATTGCACGTGGATATAAAATTTTATATTTGAATCATCTAATGTATTGATTATGTATATTTTTTTTTCAAACTTACAAATCTTATGAGAAATAAATGAAAATAATGTTACTTAGCCGATGACCTTTTGAATATGACCCTAAAATCAAAATTGAGAAAAATCTTCTTGTGATATTAGAAATTGAGCAAAATGTGCAATTTCAATTAGCTCATCAAAAAACAGTTTCATACAAGATGTAAGTTTTATGCGAAAAAGGTGATATCATACAATAAAATGAAATTCTTCATGTGATATATCATAATCGAGTAACATGTGAAATTTTAATTAGCTCATCAAACTATTATTTTCATACAGAATATAAATTATGTTTGAAGCTATTACATTGTTTTTTTTTTACTGTGAGAATCTAAATTCACTGGCAAATTTCTCTGAATTTCTCACTTTTAAATTGCTTCATTCATTTGGTCTTGGCCATTTTTATACCCAATTTTTATATGTAATATTTTGACTTTTCAGTTATTTTTTGTTAGACACTTCTTGTTTTAAAGTATTTATCTTAAATATCTTTATACCAAATAACATAAATATATAAATTTTCATAAAAATATAAATTAATAAGTTTATTATTTTTCTATCATTTTGATAATAATTACCTCTTGCATTATTTTTACAATAATGCTTAAACTAAAAATAAATAGTTCATATATGAGTTAAAACATGATTAAAGTTAATTCAATAAACCCCACCTTCCATGTGCCCTATTGAAGAGATTTAATATAACTTTTTAAATTAATTAATATTACTATTAATTAAATAAATTTTTAAAAAGTGTTTGTTTTACTAAAGTTAATTCAATAAACCTAATTAAAAAGCTATTTAAAGAAGGTGGAATTATGCATGCAATTTAGAAGACCGTAAATGTTATTGACAATTCATGTATCTAACTATTTGAAGAAAAATATTAAATGTAAATTAGAATGTCAAAAGTAAATTGTCATATGGAGCATAAAAGGTCTTTTTCGAATATTAATAGTAAGTCGGTCCAATGTATGAGAAGTTATTTACTCAATCAATTAAAGATAGTCATATCAAGGCTATTTTTAGAAAAATTTAATTATAGATAGATAAAATTATATATAAAAAGATTCTCAACTCATGCTACTTTTAATATACCAGTAGAAAAATACGTTCTTCGCAAGTGTTAAACTAATCTAAAATAAATATATGATTTGAAGTTAATACTGACTATTTTTAAAACTTGTTGTAATCTTTAAATACAGTACCTTGTTTATAATATTTAAATTGCATTATATAGCCTGACTCTCTAAATAGTATAGAAAATAATTCTACTCTATCAATTTGTCAAATGTCTTTCTCTAAATTCATTTACATGAATTTTTCATGTTACCGATATCATAAAAATTACATGTTTAACTTATAAATTTCTAACCAAAAAATTATTACTGATTTAAAAATAAAAATTTATTGTACAAAAATTCTCAAATTTTATCTTGACAGAGATTCATTTCTAACTTTATAATATTATAAAATTATTTAGTTTTACTAAAAATTTTAAAAAAATATCATTAAACAAAAAAATATAATTTTAATATATGAATTAAATGAGAAAAATGTGAAATATCTAAATTGTATTATATTTTAAGAGCTTATAGAAAGTAAACTGGAAAATCAGTAGCTTATCCTCTTTAATACTCTTTTTTAATATAGTAATAAAGATTATGGATCATTCTCTAAAGAAACAAAAGCCAAAAAAATAAAAGAAATTATAAAAGAAATAAAGTCAAGAGAAAGTGAATTGGAAGACACATAGAGAGAGATTGGGTAGGGAAATAACTGAGGATTTGTGAATTGAATTAAGTAAAAAAAAAGACAAAAAAGGGATAAAGAAAGATGAGGCAGTGTTTGAAACTTTTTAGCAGCGTCACAATTTGATTTTAGTTGGCTCATAATTCAATTAATGAGCTCATAATCTAAAAATATCTAAAACTAAAAATCAATTTATCGAAAACTACTAAATAAAAATTGAGTGGGATCACGTCAATATGGTGCCATCCTGCTCTCACAAACAGGTGAAGGCACAGAAGACAGACAATTAGTTAGGAACCTCAAAAGCCTCAACTTTTTGAAGCCCTTAATACCCTTAAATGCACCATACACTTCGTACAATTACTCTGTGGGAGAACAGAAAGCTATTTACCATTTGCACATGTTTTTCCTATAAAAGCTATGTCCAATACTGTAATGAGTTCATCGTATACAAATTTTCTCTGTCTGATTTCAATTAGATTAAGTTTTGATTATCTCAGAATGTAACTGATAAACTCTCAGTTTCAATATAAACTCAATAATCAAGATTTCTTTCCATGTAGTATATGGTTTTTAAAGGGAACTAACTGGCCTATTTAGTTTGAGTTGTTATAAACTAGCGGATTTTGTATGACTTGTGTTCTTGCCTAACAATGATCAATGTTGGGGTCACATTGCCAAAATATTTATGTCGTTTTCGCATGGAAATTTCATTCAACTAGTAGGTTGTTTTCTTTTTTAAATTATTCAACTAGTAGGTTAAAGAGGGAAATTATATATAAAATGTAAGATCGATAAAAATACTAGCACACTACAACTACAATACAGTGACGAAATCAAACTCGCCCCATTTAGAAGGACTGTCATCATGAATGAGCAATAAAAACACAAATAACCCTGGATAAAACTTAAAAAATAACCAGGCCCTCTTGCAACCCAAGCCTACGCACAACCCAGGTCTGCACGCAACACTCTCTCATGCTCAGCTCTCGTGCACCTATCCCTCAACAAGACCCACCATGTCCCACCTCCCAACTCAGTTCGCTCTCCTTCCCCACCTCGCCCACTCCCCCCTCCCCCCTCCCCCCAATTGAACCCAACCACTCCTTCATCCCCTTCTCTTTACCCTACCCAAAAAAATAATAATTAATTAATTATTATATCAGTCAATTAAATTGACTAATTTTTAGTTGATTACATATCTATGTACCCAACTCACCCGCACACAACAACAAAAAATGACCATGGTTTAAAAAGAACACACATATGCATATTAATTTTGCGCTCATAGAACATAAGATTTTAAGAAAATGATTACGTGATTACATTTATTACAAAATATAAATATATTACTTACCGCAAAAAAAAGAAGAAAATATAACATCTAACATTCTTATTTTAACGAAACCTAATGAATCTAAATATAGTAATTAAAAACATACCATAGATACACTAAATATACAACATAGCTATTTAAAAATATCATAAGCTTCACAAAAAATATAATTTCAACATAATATATAATGTATATCTAGAGATGACAACCGGGCCGGCCCGGCCTGGCGGTTCACAGGTCAAATTCGGGTCGGGTGGCTGAAATTTTAAGACAGCCCAGATTGAACCGTTGAATCAGCACGTGTACTCATGGGCTGAGCCTGTGACAGTTCAGGCAGATTCACCTCCCTTTAATGAAATTTAATTCTAAAAAATCTATGAGAAGATTTGAACTTTGGTGGGGAATAGATGAAGTGTAGGGATTACCACTAAGATATATGAATGTCATGTGACTTTTCTTTTAATTATTTTTTTTTACTTTAGAATCTCAATAAAAAAACTTGTCACATTAAGTAAATTAATTATTTTATTCATTAAATTAAATAGTTGCATCACTATAAATTAAGTATATCCTAATAAAGTATTCATTTAAACAAAAAGTTATAATAATCATGTTCCTCATTTAAATTAATATTTTTATAATCAATAAGTCTAGAATCCATTATGTAAAAAATAAATAAAACAAAAAACTACCAACACAAAGATTGTTGTACTAGACATTATATATTTTAACATGGAAGTGGAAGGAAAATTTGAATATTGAGATTGCATTTCTTTACTTTTGTGTATTATTAATTGGTGTTAGGGTATGCCCTTGGACCCTTGGTGTATTTTTCGTTGATCGAATAAAATATTCATTTAAACAAAAAAAAATATCTATGTATTTAAATAAATACATTTATCTAAAAAATATATTTAATAAATTATTTGACAAAATGTATTAAAATACAATAAAAATGTAACACAAATAATATTTACACAAAAATAGTCTTGATCTAGTGGAAGGTGTTACATTAATAAGGAAGAAGTCAATGGTTCAATCTTCAATATATACAAAAATAATGATTTTTTGAGATAAACAAAACTTGTCCACAGGCCGGGCCGGTTCAGGCTCACGGGTTGGACAGGTCGGACCATGTATCTGGTCCAGGCCGGGCCATATGGCAAAACAGCCAGGCCCGGGCTTGGCCCGCGGCCCGGTATTGTTCATACTCGGGCCTGGTCGGGCCAACTGCAAGGCCTGGGCTTGGCCCGCGGGCCTTAACCTATCCGATATTGTTCATACGCGGTCCAGGCTGGGCTTTAACGGGCTGATTCAGCCGATTCCGTGGGCCGAACCGATCTACTTGTCACCTCTATGTATATCTAACACATGTGTATATTAAGTTTAAATTGTATATTTCATATAACTATAGAAATCTACACGCTAATTCGCAACCACTTTTTGAAAAACGCACCCCACTTATTAACATAGCTATTTTTTATGTTTTTGATACCTAAGTTGCAACATTCACGTGGGCTTGGGGTTTGGGCTGAATGGGTCGTGGGAGGGGAGTGGGAATGTTAGATAGGGCGTTTGAATTTCAGTTTAAATCAACGTGCTTTCTATTCTTCTCATACCCTTGTAGTTTATTTAAATTAGGAGGTGTTCGTTTCATCTAAAAAACATATTTACTTGACATTTTTTTGTTTATGTTTAGGGCTAATTATGATACCATCTCCGACCATTCATGCTTGTATTGAATTACACATTTACTCTTACAATCTTACAATAGTAACCCCTCGAATTTGATCTTCTTTCAAGAACACCACTTATCGTGACCTTTATCCAAAAAACCAAACGGAAGTGCTACCACGTGCCAAAAATGTGATCTCTTTAATTGGATTTAGGTAATTTTCTACCCATTGATACATGTCCATCAATTAAAGGCTTACTCTCAACCAATCCATTTTCTTCACCTTCTGGTTCACTCTCTCTCCTCTCTCGTTTCTCTATTCTTTCTACTACTTCACTCTCTCTTCTCTATTGTAGATGATGATAAAATTATCTTATCAAATCTCAAGAACCATCTTGACAGGTAAAGATTTAATCTCTCTCTCTCTCTCTCTCTTCATTTTACTTTGCCAGGCAATTTACACACACACTCTCTCTTCATTTTACTTTGCCAGGCAATTTACTATATCTATCTCTATCTCTATCTCTCCATTTTATTTTGCCAATGCAATTAATTTTCTTGGCAAGCAAACAAAGGAGACTCGCAAATTTTTAGTTGTTTCTTGAAAGTTCAAATTTTTAGGATAAATATTCTGAGAATTGTATAAAAAATAAGTTTCTGTTAGAAATAGTGTATTGTATTATAAGATTAAATAGAAATAATAGTAAATATAAATACAAATAGCAATGTACATTAATTATGAAATGTAAATAGAGTAATTACCAACGTAAAAATAATATGGACAATGTAACAGTAATATGATAAGAAATCAAACCGAGTAATGTTTTCACAATTTTTTTTTAAAACAATTACGCCCCCTCACTTGTGGGACTAAGATTGATAACGATGTTTGTTTCTCAAGATAAAATGGTTGGAGGCAGCTGAAAATCACCCGACTTCACCACCTTAATGGAACTGACTTGTCAGAATTCCACCACTAGAATAATGGCGCAAAATCAAGACTTGGGGCGGAAAGCAAAACCATAGACGGAACTGAAAATAAACTGAACTGGGCCGAGACAAAACTGAGCTGAGACAAAATCAAATCGAGACTGAATGAAAACCGAACCAAGAAACTTGAGAAGAACAAAAACCGTGGAGAGGAAAAATTAAGAGAAAGTAAAGAGCTAATTTCTTATTGGTGTGAAAAAATGAGGAGGAGAACCCCTCCTTTTGTAGTGTTCATGGGGGGAGAGCCGCCATTAAGGTCATTTAACCCAAAAAATATATATATTTTCCTTTATTTACCAAAAAAATATTTGAGCCTTATTTACAAAGAATATTCCACATTCTAATAACTTTTGTGCTTCCTTGCAGAAGGAAAAATAAAGGCTCAATTAAGAAAATAGGCCACTATAGGAAAATAAAGGAAAGAATGGCCTAAAAGTTATAATTTGCACAAAAGACTGAATTTTATAGTGGCTCATCAAAACCTAAAAAATATATTAAATAGACGAAATTGTCCTCACTAAATGAAAATCCCCTTCTTCGAGTGCCAAACCCTAGCGCAAAACAATAAAAACACCAAGAAAGCTCTCAGGAGAGGGGCGACTGTGCAAAACCTAGCAACGGAATCTACATCTCGAGCCTAAATCGCACCAAATCACGATTGTAAGTGTAGTTTCTATTATCATTCTATTGTATGACATAGATTTTTATTTTTTAAGTTATATACGGTTTGAATCTGAGATTATTGACTGTGATTATCATTTGATCTGAGTATTCTGAGTTGTGTACAGTTTGATTTGAGTATTAAATATGAGTTAATTTGAATCTAAGATTAATGACTACGTTTTTTAAGTGCGTTTTCGATCTACGTTTTTATATGCGTTTCCGTCATGTATACAATTTGATCTGTGTTTTCGATATATAGTTTGATCTACATTTTCGATATAAGGTTTTAATTTATGGTTTGAATATGAGTTATATATGTTTGATCTACATTTTTTAAGTGTGTTTTTTATCTCCGTTTTCGTTCTGTTTAACTTGAAAACAAGAGTGTGCTTTTTATCTGAGATTATTGACTACGTTTATGTCTCTCTTGTGTTGTATGATTGTAAATATTTATATGAAATAGGTATATAACCATATATATTTTTATGTATTAGTTGGTCCGCAATATGAATTTTCAATAGTAAATATGTATATGACCATAGAGTCATTTACTGTTGATTAACATAGTCATGTCTAAATTTGCACATAATTATTCCTGGATTAGTATATGTCTATTTAATCATAGTACATAAACATATATCAAACAGAAAATATAAATGAGGCCAAAACACATAACCAACAAATCAAAATGCGCCAATATTAGTAAACATAGATAGAAAAAATAAGGGCGGAGCCACATGGGGCGGGGTCAATTGACCCTACTCAATTATTTTTTTAATGTTTAGTATAGGAAAATTTTGATTTTTAATTTTGTTTTTATTTTTAACCCCACTGAATTTTGACGTGACCCCCACTGAATTTCTTCAATTATAGACCTTTTATTTTCAGTTTTCTAATCCTAAAAGTTTTTTAACCCCTAAATTAAAAGAACCTAAATCTCATCCTTCGACCATTTTCCCCAAAATCTCATCCTTAGATCTTCGTCTTCCTCAGTCCTCACCTCACCTCACCTCACCTCACCTCACCTCACCTCACATCCTTCGTCTTCCTCAATCATCAGTCCAGTCCTCACGGTCCTCACTCAACAGTCACCAGATCACCTCACGTCGTGGCTCATGGCGAAGACGCGACCCCAATGGAACTTCACGAATCACGACAACACGCTACACTAGTCGACGATGGAGCTTCACGCGGAGGTCGAGTTCATGGACGACGAGTTTCTGTATCGTCACTGGTCAGTTCGCCGTATAACTCTCCCACTTTTTATTTGAGTTGTTTTCAAAAGCATAGTTTGAAAGTTTCTGTAAAGTATAGTTGTTACACTAATTTTTCTGTCTTCTTCATTTTTCACTTTGCAGAAAGAACTGTACGCTGAAACATAGCGTTCTTTCCTATTCTGTTTCTTTCTCGTTTTATATTTGCTTCCAAAAATGGCTTGAAATCCGTATTATTTTGTCATGTCTTTTCTTGTTTTAATTTTAGATCTTGCAATTTGCACGATTCAATTGATTGAAAAATAAAAAAAATTATAATTAGATTTGGGTGAAAATTTTTTAATAACAAACGAAATTCAATTGCCCCACTTAATTTAATGATTTATGTCGTTCAATTGATGGGGATATTCGGGATTTGGTAGGTTCCATTAAATTTGATAGGCTTTGGTTCTGATTTCTTTTGTGGCGGGTTATCAATTTTAGAATTGATCATGATTTTGTATCTATCCCTAATTAGACTTTGTTTGTGATATAAAATTACATGTTGTAATTCTTATTGGACGCGCCTTACACGTGCCAACACACCGAAAACAGTGGCTGAGCCAGTGACTCCACTAAACCCGAGTCTTGGTTCCGCCCCTGGAAAAAATTAAACAAACTCATGAAAGCCGCTTTTAGAGCAACAGTTACTTACGTAAACAAGTCACAGCGACTAATGAAAATGAGTGAAAAAGGTTGTGCTCTCACAGTGACTGATAAAAATGACTGAAAAAGAGTCGTGCACAACCGGCAACAACAATACAGCCAGCGGTGCCGGAAAAGACAGCAGTGCCGCCGATTGAATCAGAAATTCTAACTTTAATTTATTTTCCCATCCCCTTTCGGATTTGATTGGTGAATTGTCTTACAATTGTTGATAGTTTTCTTAGGATATTAAACTTGTTGATATTCTGCTAGATCATACGGTTGATACTATTTTTTATGACCTTAGGCTTAGTTTATGGTATACATGAATAGTGGTAAATGAAGGTACTCTGCAAATAGTTTACTAATTTTGAAACTTTTGATGGAATTTGATATTATTGATCAGTTTGGATGATATGAAAATTCTTTTTAAAATTTTCTGGTTTGATTAGTGCGTTTACAGTTTACTAACTTACTATAAGCATATGTTCAATTCCTGAAATAGTCTAGTTTGATTAGTGTATAAACATGTGAGTAAATGTTAATATACTATAGGTTGTATCTAATTTCTGACTAAGTCTGTTTTGGTAAGTATATACAGGTCAGTAAATGATGATATACTATGAGTACACATCCAATTCTTTTAATAGCTTGGTTTGATAAAGTATATACAATTTAGTAATGTAATATACTATGGGCGTATATCCAACCAACAATGGCATAATCTTGTAGTCAATATAATTTCTTGCATCATCCCACTTTTTATCATAAAAATAACAATGAGAATATTGACCATTAGACCTAAAAATAATAACAATAAATAAATAATTGACATAAATAAGATTGTAAATAAATATATACTAGACAATATATAACTATACACTATAAAAATTGAGATGATTCAACAATAACCACAATATGAAAATAGTATAGTATGTAATTATATATGACATAGTATATTTATATATACTATAAAAATTGTAGACAAAAAATTGCATAACATAGTATTTAAATTTATACCATAGTGTATATGTCTATATATTATATAACAAATGATATACAAATACTGTATAACATAGTATGTAATTATACACCATTGTGTACATGTCTGCAAACTATCTTACATAGATTCCAAAAAAACTACATAAGATAGTATATTATTATACATTTTGGGTATATATTTATATACTACGTAACATATATGAAACAAACACTGAAATAGGATGATTCAGCAAAACAGTATTTAGAACAATGTGCTGATATACTTTGTAATACCATAAAAATAGAGAAATCGCATAATGTATTAAGAATCGACAACGTAAAAGAATTGAAAACATACATGCAATCACAAAACCCTAAAATCTATAAAAATAAATGCAATGAGAAAATAATAACATTAAATGAAAATATAAAAACCGTGTGAATCTAATACAAAATTGAAGGATGAAACCTGTTACAGAGAAAAATGATGAAGATAGATTAGCCAAATTAATTGTTGATCAATTCCAAAGAATGAAGATAGATTTGCCAAATTCACCCAAACAAAAATCAAAACAATTCCTAAAAATTGTTAAAATATTTTTGAGTATATAACCATAATCAATCTAGAAAAAACTTGTTATTGATGTTACAAATTTCTCAAAAATAAGAAATGGAGATGAAGATAAAATACTGAAAACAATAATGCTTGAAAATATTGAAAACAATGGTGTCGTCGGAGTCGTGGAAGAAAGACTAGCTGTAGACTACGGGAAAAGACACTAGTTGCGGCAAAAGCATTAAAAATAATAAAACCTAAAAAAAACAATTAGCTACAATACAAATAAGTAAATTATCATATAGAATTCTAACTAATTAAAATATCTCTTCTAAAATCTGGCCTTATCTGTAAAAATAAAAATTTAATGGACATAATACAAAACTTAAACTTAAACTAGCTTAATTCCCTAATTTTTCTAAAAATAAATATGGGCAAAAGACAACCCATATAGGGTTGACCCATTTAGAGGGAGTTTTTATGCTTATCAAGTTACCAACCTTGATCCAAGTATCTCTATATATACCACTTCAAGCTTTTCTCTCTTTCTAATGTGAGATTTCAATAATTCTCACTTATTTTACATTTTCATTTAGCTTACTTTGAGTGACAATTTCTCATTCATCTCAAAGTCAACTTTAACAATTAATTGTCCATTTCGTTGTACTCATGCAAAAGAACTCAAATCTCCAAAGACCCTATACTTTATCGTAGTGGAGGATCGCATCTAAAAATTTGCCCAAAATTGGCTTATGAAAATGGTATAAAAACACCCAATTTTCAACAATTCCACACATGAATGAAATTTGGCGACCAACGACATGACATAAATGGTGATATAATTCAACGTTCAGAAACTTGCATAGGACAAGTATATTTTACCCTTTGAACCTTGCATCGTGTAACTATGTTTACTTTACTAGGTGACTAGTAGACACGATGTCTTTGAACTGTTTGGCCTTTTGTGTAAACGACGACATACTACAAATATGAGTCATCCCTGACGCAGTTAAGTTCTCATAATTATGTTCATTTTGGCCATGAAAATCCTCTTGGTTCTGTAAGAGTTTTTAAAGAATTATGCCCGACAATTCCTATAAGCGGCCCCACTTCACTCTCACATATGTGATCTCTTAATTTAAAAGTAAACCCGAAATACTTTGCTCGGACTCACAGTTTCTAACGCATAAGAATTATTAAAAGCTCAGCTTAATCTAATCTCCAATGGGTACCACTATTTTCATCATAGGAATGGATATGAAAAATCCTCACAGTGCTCTGACTAAGTTTATACAATTAGGTTGTCCCTTTGAACCTCGATCTTGAGATCTCCAATCAACAAGGTTGAGTTTCCTTTATATCAACCTATTTTTACATGAGCTTTAATCCTATTCTCATCAATGACTTTTCAACTAACTCTCTATTTGACCGTTTGGTTAACGAATCTGTAATGTTATCCATTGACTTCACATAATTAAAAGTGATATCCCCTGTCAAGAGTAGTTGTTTAATTGTATTATGTCTATGATTAATGTGTCTTGACTTACAATTATACATATTGCTTTGTACCCTTCCAATAGCACTTTGACTATCACATTATATGCAGATTGGTGGCACATGCTTTGGCCGTCTTAGAATATCCTTTAGGAAGTGGTGTAGCCACTCAACCTCTTCCCTACATTTGTCTAAAGCTATAAGCTCAGATTTCATAGTGGATCTAGCTATAATAGTCTATTTTGAGGATTTTTCATGCTACGGCAGCGCCTCCCAGTATGAAAACATATCCATTAGTAGACTTCGTATCTTTCTTATCAGATATCCAATTTGCATCATATATCCTTCTAGTATCGCTTGACATCTTGTATAGTATAGTCCATAATTCAGAGTATATCGTAAGATTACTGGTGAATCTACTTAGTTTACTCATTGTATAAGCTATATTAGGTCTTGTACAACTCATCAAGTACATTAGATTACCTATCACTCTAAAGTACTATACTTGAGAGTTACTCTCCCAGTTATTCTTGGATAAATGTACATTTGTATTCATCAGTGTTTTTTATTCACCAATGTCATATTTACTAAATTTTTCAAGAATAAAATCTACATAATGAAAATGACTTAAAATAAGCTCATCTAATGTTCTTTTGATTTTTATTCCCAATATCATATCAGCAAGTCTTATGCCGTTCATATCAAATCTAAATTTTAACATATCTTTTATAGATTTGATCATCTTATTATTACTCCCAACGATAAGCATGTCATAAACATATAAGCACACAATGGCATATCCATTTTCTGTATCTTTAACATAGATATATTTATCACATTCATTGATTTTGAATCTAATTGACATCATGTGACTGTCGAATTTCTCATGTCATTGTTTTGGTGCTTGTTTCAAACCATACCATGATTTGACTAATTTACAGACTTTCTTTCTTTGCCCAAGAGCGAAAAACCCTTCTGGTTGTTCCATGTGGATTTCTTCCTCTAAATCTCTATTTAGAAAGATTATTTTCACATCCATTTGATATACTTTAAGATTTCACAAAGCTACGATTGCAAGTACCATCCTAACGGAGTTTATTCTTGACATCAGAGAATATGTATCAAAATAATCAAGATCTTCCTTCTGTCTATAACCTTTAATTATAAATTTAACCCTGTATTTATCAATTGACCCATCGACTTTCCTTTTTCGTTTGAAAATCCATTTGGAACCCAAAGATTTACAACTAGATGGAAGATCCACTAGTTCCCAAATATGATTTTACAAAATGGAATCAATTTCACTCTTAATGGCATCCTTCCAAAAAGAACCTTCGTTGGAGTTTGCAGCTTCATTGAAAGTTCTTGATTTACTTCAATTATACAGGTTAGAAAATTAGGACCAAAAGATATTTATGTCCTAGTTCTTTTACTCCTAGTTTCTACCTCGACTTCTTCATCTTGGTCCTGACTCTTCTTCATCAATAGTCTCAATAAGTCTTTTTGAAGAGGTTGAGATTATTCCTTGAATTCATAAGAAAATACATGTTAAAAGAATAATGCATTCTTAGACTCCATTATCGTGTTCTTGTGAATCTCAAGATTGACAGAGTTGTACACAAGGAACTGATATGCAATATTGTTATTTGCATAGCAATTGAAAATGCAATCGACAGTTTTTGGTCCTATCTTCATCTTTTTGGGTGTATGTACCATCACTTTAGCGAGGCATCCCCACACTTGTAAGTATTTGTATGAATGTTTTCTTCATTTCCATAACTCATATGGGGTCTTATCCTCTTTCTTTTTTTGTATCTTATTCAAAAGATGTTTAGCCGTCAAAACGGCTTCTCCCCACATGTTCTGAGGTAATCTAGAACTGATCAACAATACATTCATCATTACTTTCAGGGTACAGTTTTTACGCTCATCAACACCATTGAACTGAGGTGAATAAGGTATTGTGGTTTCATGTATAATCTCATGTTGAGCATAAATCTTAACAAACGGTGGTTCATACTCACAACCACGATCACTTCTCAGCACCTTAATTTTCTTATTAAGTTGATTCTCAACTTCTTTTTTTATAGATGCTCTTTAACAAATATACATAACATTAATTTGTGTTATCATCAACATAAGTAATGAATCACTTATTACCACCTCTTTGTACAAATTTTAAATCATATATATCACTGTGAATTAAATCAAGTGGTTAGATGTTTCTTTCAACACTTTGGAATGATGACCTTATTAATTTTACCTCGACACAAGTTTCACACTTATTATTGGAATTAATATGTAATGTTGGTATATGATCCAAGTTAATTAATTTATGCAAAGTATTATGATTAACATGACCTAGTCTATCATGTCATAGATTAGAAGACTCAAGCTAAGCAGAAGAACTAGCTTTATTAATATTGGGTTTGATCAAAGTCATTACATTGAGGTTAACCATTCCATCACTCATATAATCCTTAACAACATACATTCCGGTCTTACACAAAATAATTTTATTTGACTAAAAAACCATACGAAATCCATGATTATTCGGCAGTGAACCAAACACAAGGTTTTTTCAGATTTTAGGTACATATAAGCCATTGTTCAGAGTCAATTTCTTCTCAGAAGCCATCTTCAAAATCACTTTTCCTTGGCCTTTGATCTCAAGGGTGGCCGAGTTCCCGATGAACAGCTTCTCTACATGATCAGAACACACATGAGGGTAGCTCCAGTGTCAATCCATCATTCATTTGAATTTAATCCAACCATGTTGACCTCAGAGACCACTGCTGAGGGGTTGATGTCAGAGACGTCTCGAGCAATTTTCTCAATCACATTAACCTCCTTGTTTCTCTTAGGCAATCTACACTCAGAAGATTTATGACTCAGCTTGTCACAATTGTAACACTTACCTTGAAACTTTGGTTTCTTGGAAACCCGTCCTTTAGGTCTCAGCTTGTTTGGACTCTTTCCTTTGTTGTTGGTCTTCTTGGCTTTGAAACCTTAACCATGCTACACAATGTTTGCCATTGCTGCAGCAACATGGTTTGACCCTGTTCTTTTAGATAACATATTATCTTCTTCGACTAGAAGTCGAATAATAAAATCCTCGATACTCATTTCATTTTGTTTGTGTTTAAGATAATTCTTGAAATCCTTCCATGCAGGAGATAATTTTTCAATAGTATAAGCCACTTGAAATGATTCACCTAGTATCATTCCCTCAACATGAATATTGTGCAAAATAATATCAAATTCTTGTACTTGAATGATCACCATTTTCAAATCCGCCATTTTAAAATTCAGAAAGCGGCCCATGTTAAATTTCTTGGCGCCCACATCCTCAGTCTTATACTTTTGTTCAAAGATTCCCATAGCTCCTTTACCGTTTTCTTGTCAGAATAAACATTATACAATGAATCAGCAAGACCATTCATAATGTAGTTTCAACATAGATAGTCAGAATGTTTCCAAACATCAATAACATTGATCATTTGAAAATTATGCTCACCGTCATTGAGCTTAAGAGATTCTTCAGTCAAGCATTTTGCCAGACTTAGGGTGGTCAGGTAGAAGACCATCTTTTATTGTCACCTTTTGAAATTCAGACTGTTAAATATCTTAGGTTTCTCTCCATGAGAAATATGCATAAACATCAGTGTCATACGAGCCACAGACGTCACAGCAGGGTTCTACACACCCAAGTTTGGCATCTGAGCTCCAACAGTAGGGTTCTACCCTTAATTTTCAGTAGCATTGTTCGATACAACATTGTTGTTGGCTTCAGTTGCCATATTTTCTTATTTGAAATATAAACCAAAAGTGTGTTAACATTTTGAAAATTATGCTATTTTCTTGAAGATGAAAATATGCCAATTTTCCAAATATTATCCAAAATAAACCAAATAGCACTTTCACAGATAACTGTCAATATGAACTGGTGGAGTTCTAAGACCCAATCCAGGACTAGTCCTCTCTACAATTGCTTCTTGGTCGAACCAAGCAAACTTGAGAAAAAAAATATGGAGAGTAAAAATTAAGAGAAAGTAGAGAGTTAATTGCTTTTTGGTGTGAAAAATGAGGAGGAGAACCCTGCATTTTATAGTGTTCATGGGGGAGAATCACCATTAAGGTAATTTCAACCATTAAAAGGCCATTTAACTCAAAAGAACGTTTCCCCCCTTAACTTACCAAAAAATGATTATTTATAAAAAATATTCCATATTCTAGTGACTTTTGGACTTTCTTGGAGAAGAAAACATAAAAGTAATTGTATCAAATAGACAAGTTCTGAATGTCAATTTAAGAAATAGCATATTTTTTCAAATTATAGGTACATAACATATTTTTAGTGTCATGTCATCAACTAATTGTTAATGAATTTATAGTTGACGATTTTAAGATTCGATTTACAGATTTCATAATCAGATTTGACGGGATTCTTGTATTTAATAAAATATTTCAAAATTTATTGTCTTTCAATTCAAGTGTTATTTTTTTAATTAAATTATATGATAATCAATAATTGATTCTAGTTTCCTTTTTTTAGTTAATTTTGATAAGAAAATATTTTAGTTTCAATTATTGATTCTAATTCTGGTAAGATAAATAACAAGTTTTAGTGTCACGTCATCAACCAGCTGCTGACGAATTTGTAGTTGACGATTTTAAACTTCAATTTACAGATTTCATAATCACATTTAGTGGAGTCCTTGCATTTAATTAAATATCCCAGAAATTATTATTTTCAATTCAAACATTATTTTTTATTTTTTAATTAAATTAGATGATAATCAATGATTGATTCTAGTTTTCTTTTCTTTTTTTAGTTTTTTGGTTCATGGCGTTAATGGCTTCGGGATTAAGGTTTTTTTTTTTTTTAATTTTTGGTGGTTACTTGATTTACAGTTATGAAAAATATGATTTGAAAAGTTAAGAATTAATTTCACCCATACTTATAGTATCATTAAAATTAGTATATCATCTATAGATGTATGATATACTCGAATACCTTAGGTGAGGTTCCCCTTTGATATCTCCCAACCTAAAGACTTTATATAGAGGTGGGTCTTTCAACTGCTTACTCATTCGATGAAGGGTACACTTCAAGACAATCGGTACTATAGGGATCAAATGGGGGATCAAATAAGTGTGATGGGATGTTTATTGTTATTTTTTATAGATTTAATTTAGATCTTATTAGTTTTTTTATTTTGAAAATAATTGGTTGAATGGAAGTTACTATACGTAGCGATTTTCAATGAATTTTGATCGGTGTGGTTGAGATTCTAAAAAGCGGTTATGGCATGTTTGATTTTCAAATAACGCCAATTAATTACTTCCTAATTTGTAGCTTCTATCAATTAGGTATATAAACTTTATACCGATGATATAACCAGAAAAATATTTAACATGTTATATATAGATAAGGGTCAATTTAGTCTAAAAATATTGATTAATTAGGAAACCTGCTAGTTACCTAAATCTATTGAAAACCTGTTATTTTTTAAAATACCCTTTAAAGTTCTCTATTATGCAAAGTTTTCCAAAAAATAAAGGCTCATTGAAGAAGATATGAGAAGAATTTTTTTGTAACTGTAATTTTTTTTTTAAAAGTGGAAATTTTATGTGCAAATGTACTATGGTATATAAGAATATACTATGGGTGTATATTTATAAACTATAGTATATTTTAATATACCATCAATATATCGTTATATAATATAGTATATTTTTATATATTATAAGTATATCATAGTATATATATATATAGTATATTTTATATACCATCCAGTACTATACATCTTCCCACACTCAGGTCCGTCCCCTCATTCTTCTTCCTATTCATCTCTCTCACTGGATTATCTAATTCTCCATTTTGGAGTTTCAATATTTCTGAAATCAAACAAGAAAACCATTACAGTTTCCTTATTAGTCAATATTCACATCCAAACCCGCCATAAACAATCTCCCCAACTTTTAAATTCGTCAAAATTCATTCCACCAAATAGAAACTTCAAAATTCATTCAGCGTTTTCCACCGCCGATGAAGGCAAAGAGAGAGCGAGAGAGAGACAACCAAAGAGAGAACGAGAGAGAGGTAGAGGGAGAGGTAGAGAGAACGAGTGACAAAGCAAAATGAAAGGGAAAATGAGAGAGAGAAGGGGATGAAAAAATCAGTCATTTGTGCAATTAATTTTTTTGTTTGGCATTTCCTAAAACAATAAAAAATGGCTCATTTCCCTATTTTCCCAAAATAATCGGGAGTAAAACGCAACTCATATAGAGAGAACCTTTATACTTATCAAGTTATCAACCCTCATCCAAACATCTTTATATTACGACTTCAAGCTTTTATCTCTTTCCAATGTGAGATTTCAACAATTCACACTTATTTTCTATTCTCATACTTTGGGTGATAATTTTTCATTCATCCCAAAGTTAATTTTGACAAATTCATAGTCGATTTCGATGTACACGTGAGTCGTATCTAAAAATTTTACCCAAAATTGGTCCATGAAAATGGTGTAAAAAACTCAAGTTCCAACAGTTTCAAAATGAATTAAAATTATAAATCATAATTTCTTGACGAGTCTTTGGTGTTTTCATATAATCTTCATTGAATTTCTAGATCTCACTCACTGATTTTACTTCTAAGTTTTTTAAAGGAGTTTATTGGCTTCCCTTCATATTCATTCTTCAAAGTGGAAACAAACATATCAAAATTTCCCCGTCTCCTCTCTCTTTCTCTAAGTTCTTATGTTATCTATCTCTTGCGATAATGTCTTATGTTATTTATCAGAATGACATTGCTTTTGGGTCCTCCGATTTCGGGGAAGACGACGCGCTTATTAGCACTGACCGGGAAGCCTGATCTTGATCTTAAGATAACGAAAGGAGAGAGAAGATAGAGAAGAGAGGGAAAAGAGAGTGAGTGAAGTAACATATAGAAGAGAAGGAGAGAGAAGATAGAGAGTGAAGTAGAGGATGGAGAAAAAGGTTTGGTTGAGAGTGAAACTTGGAAAAATGGCATGTGTAGTCCTCTTTCTAGATAATAAGTTAATAAATGACATTTTGTAAGATAGTAAGCCAAAATACATCATTAACAAAATACTTCATTTTCAAAAGATACTACATTCTGAAAGTATCCCCAACATAGCCTTCTTTCTCCCCAATAGAGCTCACATCTTCTAGACTTCTACCGTAAAAAAAAAAACCACTATATCTGAAATTCACCATATCCCCAACATAAACTCTTAGTTTCAAATTCTCAGTTTTACCAAACAATTTAACCGAAATTAACCAAATTCTTCCATATAAACTCTCAGTTTTACCGAAATTCACAAAATTCCTCATTTTCCCAAAAATTCTCAGTTTCAAATTTCAAGTTAATTGTATCTGTTATACCCATCTTCCCACAAATCAAGTACCTTAAAATTGTTCCTCAATTCTCTCATATACCAAACAATCCCCACAAACCTATTAACAGGAAACTCATTAACATCATTTCATTGATTTACCGAATTCCATTAAAATTGAAGAACCATAGCATCTTCTTCACTTTATCAAAACCTAAAATGTCGGTCAGAAGTTGGTAACGAAAGGCTGTGTTTAATTTTTGTTGATGTTTCCCCTTTAAATTTGGGATCTGAAACAATTTTGACCAAGAAAATTGAAGAATTTATTTTTTGTTGGCGTTTTCTCATTTAAATTTGGGATTCGCTACAATTTCCACGAAGAAAATTAAATCTGTCTGAATAGAGTACTCTCTTAATTTAGTTAAAAGTATCACTGCGTTAAGATTTCAAAAATAGAGTAAGCTTGATTGTGTCTAAATGGCAAGTTTTTGAATGAAAAGAAATAAAAACCCTGAAGCTGTCATACTTTTTTTCTGTCAATGGCTTCTCTGTTGTTAATGTTGAAGAACATCTATCCTTATTGCATGTAATGGCCCAACTAGAGAAAGAGTGATTATGAAGATGTAATGGCAATTCGGCTATCATGAAGAGAAGAAACCCATGAATGAGGAGGGATACACACTTCTAAAATTTGGAAACACAAAATAGTTAGCTAAAAATTCTCTCTATCCCAAGAGAAACTCACTCTATCTACAATAGAAATTCAGAAATAGTTCAAAAAAAAAAAAAAGAAACTCACTCTCACTATATCTATATATCCAAAACTACAAGGATGAGGGAATATAATCTCCATCAAGTGGACGAAGCTACAGGCCTTGGGCAATTAAAAAGATTGAGAAAAGATTTTTCAAAAATAATAAATAGCTATTTGACCCTTACATGAAGGGCAATCTTCGGATAGAAGGTTACCAAAAATCTAAAAGGGTTATTAATTTACTCCTATAACTTTTTGGCCATATATTAACTTGATAGTAGAAAAGTGACCTATACACTATAATTTATACTAATTGATGGACACGTGTTAGAAAATTATCCAAGAGCCCATGAAATATATCACATTTTTTGCATGTATTATTATTTATGTATGTTTTTTAACAAAAGTCATGGTAAGGGATCATCTTGAAATAAAATCAAACGTGAGGGAGTACTAGTGTAAAGTTTTAAAGATAAATGTATAATTTGATATAGATGTGAAAGGTCGAACGGTGATAGCGTAATTAGCCCTTTTGTTTATGTATTTATTAATACAATTTTTAAGTGACAACTTTTCGGGGAAACTAAGGTATAATATTTTGGAATGTTATAATTTTAGGTCAACTGCAAGAACGACCGTATAAAATTTAGCTGCAAATCTTGTCCATCTATTAAATATTAAGCAAAACTAAGCCTTTTATGATAAAAAAATACATTTAAAACAACCATTAACAATAAACCACAAAAATACAACATCTGCATCCCCCATTCCCATCTCATTTTTAGACTCTCTCACCGAATCAAATCTAATTACACTCTAAAAGTGACACAACCGCCCACTATGCTACTGCCAGCGCACCACCGTCATCGAGCAACCTTCACCCTGAGTCAGAGTTGGAGCTCGTGTTTTTCGTTCGTGCTGCTTATCTAAGTTGATTACTAAGCTCAGTCTGAGATTTTTCTATGAGTTTTCATTTTGATGTATTTTTTTTGTCCGCGTCTTTGTCACCATTTCATGGGTGATATTTCCCAAACAAACTCCCCCCTAACGTAAAAAGTTTTTTTTATCATGTGTAAACTTTTTTTACCATGTGAAAATGAAATGCTTGTTTATAAAAAAATTTTACCATGTGAAAACAAAATGCTTGTTTATTTACTCAATAAACAAGTTGTTTTCTATATGTAAATCATTATTTCACTCTATGTGACAACTTCTTTACGATTCTTGAATATATAATGAATCATATTAAGTTGAAAAACTTGAGTTTCACTTTTGCATTTGAAACTTAAGATACAGAACCACCAAGTGTAGCGCAAATGATTATCATGAGCTTGTGAATTCGCTCCCTTCAGATCGCAAATTCAAATAAGAGGCTATGCTATCTCGTGACAATCAACCTGAAGATTTATCCTTTGATTTACCGCAGTGCACTAGCAAAACTCCTAGCCGAGATTTGTGTACCCCGAGATTAGTCGGAGAACTATGCTCTATAGATCTGGTGCAAAAAAGAAAACTTAAAATATGGCCTTCACTGTTATTTTCATATAATTTCAAAGTGGTACCTTAAAAGTTTGGTAGCTTATCTATACAAAGGATATAGATAAATGACCCAAAAATTCATAGAGCAAAAATGGTAGAAGACAAGAAAGAGTTACAAAAATGGCCGAAGGAAAAATAACAAAAAAGGTAGGTTTTAGAGGGTCGAAAACGGCTGAAGAAAAAGAAGTTGTAAAAATGGCTAGAGTAATTAGTTTGCTTACATAAATAACATAAGTGCAACCAACCCAAACCGTTCGGAAGTAAAAGCTCACTAACACCAAAGAAAGGAGGAGGTCGAGGAGTTGAGACTTTGAAAGAGAAAGGTCTCAGAATCTATGAATCTTCCCAAATGTTAATATTCTTACCATTGCCCATAGACCATCTCAAACCATTACTAAGAAGATTCCTCCCTTCCAATAAACTCCTCCAAGCCCAAGAGGGCTGTCTCCCTAAATTAGGGTTCATGAAATTTGAGTTACGGAAATACTTGTTTTTAACACCTTAAACAACAACAAAGAAGGATTCTTAAATAATCTCCAACATTGTTTAGCTAATAATGCAAGATTAAAAGCTTCCAAATCCCTAAAACCAATTCCACCGTTGCACTTGGGTTAGAGAAGCTTAGACCAAGCCCCCCAATGAATACCTTTCTTGAAAGGAGAACTGTTCCATCAAAAATCAGCCACCTTGTTACAAATTTTACGATAGATAGAAATCAGAATTTTAAAACATGACATAGCATAATTGGGCATAGAAAAAGCTACAGCCTTTATAAGAACCTCTCTATCAGATTGCGAAAGAAATTTCTCAAGCCATTCAGAAATTCTAGAAACAACTTAATCATAAATGCTATTGAAAATCTTACTCTTATTATGGCCAAAATCAGATTCAATGCCCAAATATTTAGCAAGAGAGGCACCATTACTAAGACCAAAGAAACCAGCCAAATCATTTTTAATACTAACATGAGTGTTAGCGCACTAAAGACAATAAGATTTTTCTTAATATTAACAACTTGCCCAGATGCTTTACCATACAATTCCAGAGTATTCATGGCAGTCCACAATTCATCTCTATTCGCTTTGCAAGATAATAAAGAATCATCAGCAAAAAAAACAAATGGGAAATTTTAGGACCATCCTATGAAACCAAAACCCAAAAATCCTTTTAGCACGCGCCTGGGCAGTAAGAACCGAAGTAAGAGTTTCAGCACAAATAAGAAAAAGATAGGGAGATATCTCCCTATCTAATTGCCCTCGTAGGTTTGAAAGAAGAGCTTCGACAACCATTGATCCTAACATGAAACAAAACAGAAGAAATACAAACTTCAATCCACTTACACCATTTCTCAGAGAACCCCATTCTTCTTAAAACACGCAAAACAAAACTCCATTCAACACCATCATATGCTTTTGACATATCAATTTTAATAACAGCATCAAATCTTTTACCTCTCTTACGTGTACGGAATGAATGCATAATTTCATGAGTGATTAAAATATTATCCACAATTTACCTACCCAGAACAAAAGCACTTTGGGACGGGTTAATAACCTTGGTAATTACCGATCTAAAACGATTGGAAAGGATTTTAGCAATCAATTTATATAGCACGTTACAAAGACTAATCGGGTGAAACTGACTCAGATTATTTGGATTCTCAACTTTTAGGATAAGCACAATAGAAGTCAGATTAATATCAGCAGGCAACATACATTCAGAAAAAAAATTCCGAACAGCATTAATAATATCATTACCGACAGTCGCCCAATTTTGTTGAAAGAAGGCTGTCGTGAATCCGTCTGGGCCTGGAGCTTTACAGGGATGCATGTCGTTCAGAGCTGAAAGTATTTCTTCAATACACACCCCACTGTCCAGACAGCTGCAATCGTGGTCATTCAGAACAGAATCCATAAAGCCAACAACGTGATCAAGATCTGTCTGTGTAGGTTGAGAAGTCTAAAATAGATCCGAAGAATAACTCACAGGCAAAGATTCCATATGATACATCTCTGAAGAGTCGAACAGACCGTAGATAAAATTCCTACTTCTGCGGAATCTGACATTTTGATGGAAATACTGTGAATTTCTATCTCCCTTCTTAAGCCATTTAATTCTGGCTTTGTCCCTCCGGATGCATCTTCCTCCTCATTCGAAAGCTTCAATTTCGTCTCCAACAATCTTGTGTTAGCTTGATCCGAATCTGTCACGGAGAAAGCTTTCTGAAGCTCATTTTCGAGGGCTTTGACAAGTTGCCATGAGTTGGCAAAAGGAGTGAGCTTCTTCCACTTGTAACTCGGTTCTAACGGACCCAAGTTTACCCATGAAATCCAAAGAGCCCAAAGTGCTATATGAAGCCCAAACCAATGTGGTTTTTTAAATGGGATTTTTTAAAGACAAAAGGATCAGTATCCTTCTAGAAAGACAATTGAATTGCTACTTCCGAGTTCCTAACATAGGACTCCGATAAACAACAAAAATTCTCCATTTAAGATTACATTTAAAATATGTAATAATTTCTTCAATGAAGAACGAATTATATTTAGTCAAAATAAAACAAGATCACCCCTCAAATCTGTAGGTTCCACTTTCAATAAATTATCCATTTAAAAAATATTCTTGAATCTCTCGACTTTCTATCTTTATTTTTAGTTTCAGACAAAAATATTAAATCTGGAAAATGAACATAATTAACTGGCAAAAGATTCCTCACATCTTGATAATTTCACATCAAAACCTTCATTGATCTACCAAGGACCTGTTCAAGTCGGCTACCACCACCTCATTAGACACATCAACACCGTCCTTAAATTTTTTGATGCTCGGCTCACCTTTTGATTCACTAAGAATATCCTTTAGAGAAGACATTGAGACTTTTCTCTTAGAACCGACGTTGGATTGGGTGACTTTGGCCATTTTACCTTTTTTTCCAAAATTGACTTGAAGATAAGCCTCTGGACTTCTCTTTGTTTTGGCCCAAATTGAAAGGAAGAGGAGAATTGATAAGTTGGCCCACCTAGATCTCCACTAATGAAGCATCAGGCCCACTAGCGCAGCCCAATTTGGTGTCCGCTCAATCCCACTAATGTCATCTATAAAAGGTCCACGAGACAAAGGAACATTCTCGTGTACTAGTAGTACACCCTCCCCCACCGACCCGAATATCTTCCACCAAAATATCTTTGGAAATATTCTCCCTAAAATTATCCTCCAAATCTGTATTTTCCACAATATCAGCAGCTTCAGGGAAACTCCCCTCCCCTAAATCTGTAACTTTCCCCGCGGAAAAAGCTTCCATTAACGTCTTGCCCAGCGAGACAAACTGATCATCTTCGAATCTTGGCCGTTCATTAGTCCGAGATGATCCCACGTTCACAGCTCCTTCCTTTTCAGCCCCATCACCGCCGGCCAGCATCTCCGGCGGAGGAATACTTCTTCTGCCTCGAACCTCCAAACTAGTTTCACATTCATGCAAATCAGAACTGGAATCCTTCAATGGGATTGCCCATTACTCCAGATTCGCCCACTCGATCTTTACCACCACCCTCTGCCTCTCCTATCATGCGGACCGCAACCATTTACGACCACCGCCATATTCATCTCTAACAGAGCTCCGCTGCCCTACAAATAAGGGAGATCTACGGTCAAAACCCCCAAAAGCTCTAAGCTCCTCTCCATACTCACCCACAACCCCATTTTAAGACCCTAGAAGATTGCAAAAACCATCCATGTGTAAAATTATGCCACAATAATTACAAAACTTGGATAAACGCTTAAACTTGAAAGAACTCCAACGCCGGTTGATATACTGATTTTTCAGGCACGTACAAAAGATCTTTAGGAACACGTTAATGTGGTTAAGACTTTTCATATTCTTGAACGAGTGTCACAGAGATTATCAACTTTAGGGCCTAAGCCTCAAAAAGCTTATCAACCCCGGGACCTAGGGACCTAGACCTCGAGGAAGCTTACCCACCTCGGGTCCTAGGCCTCGGGGAAGCTCATCAATCTCGGGGCTTAGGCTTCGACAAAGCTTACCCGCCTCGGGGCCTAGGCCTTGGGGATGACTACCCACACCGGGACCTAGCGTTTCGGGAGAGTTTACCCTTCCCGCGAACAAGCATCGTTGGACCCTTGAAGGATGTAGATGGTGCTCGTGTGAATCAACTTGTGTTTTGACTAAGTCCCAACAAAAAGAGGTTCCTGCTTGGAGAAGGACTTAAGGTGGGAAATCTCCTGCCTAAGTTCAAATAGGGCACATAAGTCAGGTAGAAGCTTGCAGGGTGTCATCATATATATTTAATACACAAAGGCTAATCAGAGATGGAGATATGAGAAAAACATGAAGCCCATTACCCAATGAGTCAGTCAACCTGCATCCAACATGGTGTCATAATAAGCATTTAATATGGAAGTCCAATAGAGGCTGAGGAAGTGCATTATGAGATACGAGTGCAGACTGTCCTGACACTCGAGGTCATCATATTTTACCTCATACCCCACCAAGCCAATCAGTAAAAGTCTGAAGCCGGGGGTTGGTTCGTAGAGGCACCTTGTCGGAGGAGAGGTTTGCTAATGTACGAATATTAATCCAACCTTAAGGTCAACCTCCCACTATAAATACCCTGGTAAATGCACTTTAAGAGGTATGCAACGACTTCCAATCCTTATTGACTTAAGCTTCGGAAGGGTAAAAAGGAAACCACCCCCTTCTTCCTTGGTCTACTACTTTACCTTCTCCATTGCAGGTGTGGAGAGAGAAGTTGAGCATAGACATTGTTGATCTGATCTCATCCCCGAGATTCAGTCATCAACAATTAGCGGTGTCTGTGGGGACGAAAGGGTAAGAATACCTTGCCTCGTAGTTTCCACCAGAAGAGTTAAGAAATGAGACGGAGATTCAACAAAACAATGAGATCTAGCTATGGGCCTACTCCCTCATGAAAGGCCCCGTGTCCGAGCTAAGGAGGTCCCTTACTCGGTTGAGGCCCAGCTTCATCAACAGAACCTCTATTCATAGAATAGATCATGCGTGCTGAGATGTCCCCACAGTTCAAAATGCTGTCCATTATGCCATACGATGGCAATAAAGACCCTACTGAACATTTGGAGAGATTCAGGACATGGATGTAGCTTCAAGGTATCCCATGGCTATCATTTGTAAAGCATTCCCGCTTACGCTTTCATCCTCAGCTCGCGCTTGGTATCGTCATCTAAAACCAGACTCTATCTCATCATTCAGTGAGCTTAGCAAAATGTTCGTCCACCAATTTCTAGGAGGAAGAGACCAAAGGAAGTCTGCCACTCATCTCCTCACCGTCAGGCATCAGAGGGACGAGGACCGACGCAACTATGTCGTAAGGTTTAATGTGGAGGCCTTGAAAGTATAGGGGTACAACACTGACATAGCCCTTATAACAATGATGGTTAGGCTAAGTAACAAGAGACTACTACGGTCCCTAGCAAAGAAGACACCCATAAGCTTTGCAGAGCTTCTTACTTGTGCCTAGAAGTATACGAGTGCGGTTAAGCTCTTAAGCTCACGAAACGGAGACCAAGCCAAGGATAAGCTAGGAAAAGAGAAGAAAGAACACAACTAAGCTTTGTGATCTACCCAGTCACACATAATGACCCTCAGGCTGGATCTTGCATATGTCATAGGGGGTAACCCTAGGCTTAACCTTGCATTGGTCACATAGGAGAATGCCCATGCCAATATTGCTTTTGTGAAAAGAAGTAACTTATTTCTCATCATTGCTAAAGTCATCCAAGGTGACCCCAAACTTGTATTTGACGCCATTCGAGGCATCTCAAAGCTCATTTGTAGAAGTCACTTAGGTGCCTAAGTTGATTCTTTAAATGTTATACCCATTTTTCGGGCAGGTACAAAGACCTTTAATGGCACGTTAATGCAGCTAAGACATTTCATACTTTTAAACAAGTGTTGAGTGCCACGAATATTATCAACTCCAGGGCCTAAGCCTCGGGAAGCTTATTAACCCCAGGGCCTAAACCTCGGGGAAGCTTACCCACCCCGGGGCCTAGGCCTCAGGGAAGCTTATCAACCCCAAGGCCTAGGCCTCGGGGAAGACTGCCCATTCGGGGGAGTTTACCCTCCCCAGAGCCAAGCATCCCGGGACCCTCGAGGGTTATAAATGGTGCTCGTGTAAATCAACTTGTGTTTTGACTAAGTCCTCATAGAAAAAGGTTTCCGCTTGAAGAATGACTTAAGGGCGGGGTATCTCCTGCCTCAGTTCAAATATGGCACCTAGGTCGAGGTAGAAGCTTGTAATGTGTCATCATATACATTTAATACACCTAGGACAATTAGAGATGAGGGCATGAGAAAAAGCATGAAGCCCACTACCCAATAAGTCACTCAATATACGTCGAACACTGTGTCATCATAAGCATTTAATACGATGGTGCAATAGAGGTCGAGGAAGTACATTGTGGGATGCGAGGACAGGTTGTCCTGACACCCAAAGTCATCATATGTTACCTCGTACCCCACCAAGACGATCAGAGAAGCCTAAAGTCGGGGGTTGGTTCGAGGAAGCACTCCATTGAAGGAGAGGTCTGCTAATGTACGAAGATCAGCCTCCCACTATAAATACTATGATAAATGCACTTTAAGAGGTACGCAACAACTTCCAACTACTTCTCTACTTTGCTCTTCTTCATCCCTTACTGTTAAGCTTCAGAGGGGTAAAAAGGAGACCACCCCCTTCTTCATTGGTCTCCTACTTTATCTTTCCTCATTGCATGTGTGGAGAGAGGAGTGGAGCATATACATTGTTGGCATGATCTCATCCCCAAGATTTAGCCATCAACACCGGCGACCATCGAAATTAATGAACGATTTAAAAATATCAAATTCAACCTTAACTCTAATGAACCATTTTAATTCAAAATTGTCTCTAAACAAACCATCGTCCATATCTATCACCCTTCCAACTTTGTTACTAATAAGTTTGACAACCTTTTTACCTCTACATTCAACAAGTAAATGAACCATCTCCTTATTCAAGGATAGCTTTTATTGCATCTCTTGATGGAAAAAAAAGATTGCCTTCGAAGAGCCATGGACCATTTTCTAGAACAAATAAGAGTGCAACATCAGTAGGAAAGAAAACCTGGAAAAAGACTTGATCTTCTACCTCAACAAAACGACCCTCCTCACCCAGACACCAAGATTTAGAAAGAGCTCTTATGAGTCCAGTAAGAGAACACCTTATTTTTGTGACAAGTCTTCCAATAAACTCAATCTACATGCTTTGATTTCTGTATATGTGACCTCTCAAGGAATCACAATGGTACTAGATTCTTCCTCCGTCAACTTACATTTGAGTAAGCTGGAGGATAAAAGATCATCCGAACCTTCCATATCTAGGAACGACATGCAGCCAAGTAGAAGAAAAAACCAACCTCACCACTTAAATAGATATATTGGAGAGTGAAGAAGAACACTGAACCCTAGGAGAATGCCGCAACGTGCGTGCGGCGCGGAATGACGATTAACAAAATTCATTTTTTTAAAGAAAAAGAAATTTGGAGTCGCCACCAATCATTTTAGGGTGTGATTGGTCATCCAATTTTAAGATGATTTTTTTTTTGTCTACGAAAACTCAAAGTTGGTTCGAGAGTCGTTTGTGTGTGGGGAAGGTGTTAGCACCCCACAACACCCATTATAAAATGGTTACCAAATTTAATCAAATGCTATCCATTTTTTTATTTTAAGGCAAATGTTAAAGAGATTTATTTTTTTGAATGTCCCATTTGAGGAATTTTTTGTATCATAGAAATGAACAAAATAAATTACTTTTAATGGGTGGTTCAAAGACCATTTAAAAAAAATATATTTTTCGTATTTTCATATCTTTTAAAATCAAAACATTATTAGAGTTATTTTCGGTATCCCAAGAATAACTCCTCAACTCAGTAGTTCGAGAAGTTTGGTATCCCAAAAATCTCAAAGTCCATCGTCGGCCTTTTTTAGTGAAAATTAAATAATAGAAGTAACAAAATCTAAATTTAATTATTAAAATTATAATCCACGCATACATAAACATTAATCATGATAATAAAGGAATAACGCAAGAATTGTATTATAAGCATGACGATGCAAAATGCTAAATAAATAAACATGTAAAGGAAATTAATGTTAATAATTATAACAAAATGGAAGTAAAAGAATAGAGATAAGTCATAGGATGTCAAATTATAGAAAACATAAAATTTTGAGATTAAAAATGTAAGAATAAAGTAAAGAAAACTAAATTATGTAAAAAAACGAAACAAAACAAAAAACAAAAAAAAAGACCAAAACATGGTGCAACAGAGGAAACTTTCCTCTGTTGCTTGCTATATATATATATGTAAATTTTTTTTTATAATATTATATATTATANTCTATTTTATGCATTGTTATGTGTGAGAAAATTATCCTAGGAGATCTTTGCATCAAATGTACACTTTCAATTCATTAAAAGGGTTGATTCACATTTGGTTAATTTTTCCACCCCTCAAAACTTTATCATCATCCTTATTAATTAAGTTGATGACAAAGACATCTCTATATCTAATTTGTAAAAAAATCATCAAAGCATAAAATTAAAATGTTAAGGTTTAAATGAGGAGAAATGATAGGGAATGAACAATCCACTTATGTATATAAAAAAAATATAAAAGATATCAACTACATTCATATGAAGAAGTGAGATGAACAAGATATATTATGAACAAATGTACCAAACAATTAAACTTCCTTGAGAAGAAAAAATGGAAGAAGATGAAGATAATAGAAGTATAGAACTTCTTCCTCTCTCTAAAATCACCTCTCTTTCCAACCCCTCTCTTTCTCACTCTAAACAATGACTTCCCCCCCCCCTTTTTTTTACTCCCCAAAAGACCTCCTCTTAAGTGAAAACGTCATTCCTATTTATAGGCGAAATTAGAGTTTGCCTTTTTTACTTTTAATCTTTTTTTTAAGTTTTATTTTTTAGTCCTCTTTTTTCAATTTTTACTTTTTAGTCTTCTTTTTTCAATTTTTACTTTTTAGTCTTCTTTTTTCAATTTTTACTTTTTAGTCTTTGGACCACTTTTCTTATTTTAGTATTGGATTAGCTTTCAAATTATACACATAGTCTTGGATTATTAAAATAGCCAAAATATAAAATATGTATATTTCATGTATTAGGCTGGATAAAATACGGTATCTACAGCTGCCCCCTTTGAGCACGCTTCTGATCTCAGAACGTGTACAAAGGCGTAGATAAGTATTTTGATCGGTTCAATAATATATGAAATAGGGAATAGAAACCTCGGCTAAATAAGGCTCTATGAGATGGAGCGAAATAGACCTGGATAGACACAGGCTTCGACTTCGCTCAATGCGGGTTCGATTTAACTGAGATATTTGAAATGGACCAGGCGCTGACACCGGGCTTCGACCGCGACGAAGTCGGGTTCGATTTAACCGAAGATATATGAAAAGGAAAATGAAACTGGGTGGATGCAGGCTTCGACCTCGACTCAATTCGGGTTCGATTTAACCACATTAATTGAAAAGAAAATGGACCCGACGCTGACACTAGGCTTCAACCTCGACTCAATTCGGGTTCGATTTAACCACATTAATTGAAAAGGAAATGGACCCGACGCTGACGCCGGGCTTCGACCTCGACTCGATTCGGGTTCGATTTAACCACATTAATTGAAAAGGAAATGGACCCGGCGCTGACACCGGGCTTCGACCTCGACTCAATTCGGGTTCGATTTAACCACATTAATTGATGTTGAAGTTGACTTATGCAAGTCTCATGACAGCAAAAGCTAGACTAATGTATGCTTTAAATGTTGGAAGGTCATGTGTGAATTTCGAAAGAATATCATTAAGTCATTCATGCACCTGAATTTTTCAAACAACTAATGTGGTGTATGTCTATGAATTGTAATTCTTGAACATAAATGTGAAGTAGTGATTTTGAATGCATGCATGCTATGCATGATTGTGAACCTTTATAAGAAAATTATATGATGATTTTTAAACATATCCAACACCCTTTAGAACAAACACTTGACCTAGGATCATGGACTCAAAATGAAGTATCGAGCATATTTTTAGGAAAATGATATATCCTTATTTATTAGTTTATGCTCCAGTATTTGGCTCCATGTCAGTGGTAAATAATCTCTCTGCTTCTCTTCTGTACTTCTAATTGGGTAATCCTCCAATTTCGCTTTAGCCTCTGTCATGCGCATATTGACATTCCTCGTGATGACTTTTTAGGTTTTACTTTACAATCAGGTCACCTTTCTTAGTTCCAATTTTTTTTTTAGCTTTCAACTGACCAAGTTTATTCTTCTGAGTTATTTCAAGAGTAATTAATGATATCTTAGAACTGAGAGGAATAAGAAATAATGGGAAAAAAAGATGAAGTATATGTATTTGTCAACTGGGAAAGAAAGAAGAAAAGAAAGTCTCTTCATTGATGATGAACAGTGTTTACAAACAATGAATTTGGAAAAAATAAAATAGAAGAAAAAATGTAAGAAGAATTTCTCCAGTATTCGAGACAGCTTTAGCATTTTTTTAACTTCATTTTCCCATACTTAGAGTGGTCAAACGAAGTATTTCTTGACTGCATCAGAATTAATCGTGTGCGGTAAATCATCTCCATCCATGTTTGTTAGCATGAGAGCTCCTCCTGAGAAAGCCTTCTTGACAATGAAAGGTCTCTCATAATTTGGGTTCCACTTCCCTCGGTGATCCTTTTGATATGAGAGTATCTTTTTTAACACCAAGTCTCCTTCTCGGAAACATCGGGGACGCAATTTTTTGTCATATACGTGCATCATTTTTCTTTGATATAATTGCCCTCTACATATGCCGTCAATCTTTTTTCCTCGATGAAATTTAATTGCTCATATCGTGTCTGTACTCACTCTGCTTCTTCTAATTTCGCCTCCATTAAGACTCTGAGGGAGGGAATTTCCACCTCAATTGGAAGGACTGCTTCCATGCCGTATACCAAAGAGAATGGCGTTGCCCCAGTTGATGTTCTGACTGATGTGCGGTACCCATGCAGTGCAAATGGGAGCATCTCATGCCAATCTTTATAAACCTCCGTCATCTTCTCTATGATCCTTTTTATGTTCTTATTGGCTGCTTCCACTGCTCCGTTCATTTTCGGACGATAAGGAGACGAATTATGATGCTTAATTTTGAATTGCTCACATAATTCTTTCATCATCTTGTTATTTAAATTTGTACCATTATCTGTGATGATCCTTCCAGGTAGACCATAT